>VDFB02377916.1:0-88810 GCA_007258455.2 Sequoia sempervirens
AGGAAATATAACAGGAATATATATATATATATATGTGTGTGTGTGTATAATTAAAATCAAATTCAATTGCCCAGAAGGGAAATTTTTAACAAAATTTCTACAAAAGGAGATTTACAAATTTTGATTTCCTCAAATTTATCAAAGGATTTCAATTCAATCCTACAAAGTTTTTCTAAATCCTCTATTGTTTCCCTTTTGAATTTTCCATTGTTTAAAAATAATTTCCCTACAGAAGCTTTCAACTAATTTCTACAGAAGCTTCTAAGAATTCATGGAAATTTTCCAAACAACCTTTCAAATTTACAAAATAAAATTAAAGCTTCTACAAAATTAACAAATCCTCTTGTACAGACAATCTTTCCATTTTACAAAAATAAAGCAAAGCTTCTTCAGAAATACATAAACTTCTTGCATAGGCAATCTTTTCCAATTTTGCAAAATAAATTAAAACAATAAAGAACCTATTTATGAGTACTCGAGGAAATGAATATTGAGGAAGAGCTTCGCCTGTAGATTCTTATTTTCCAAAGCTTCTACCAAAATAACCACTTCTAGAAAGATGCAAAATAAAAACCAAAGCCAAGAACTTCCCGAGAATCCTTTCCCCCAAATTTTTCAACAACTAATTTCTCAAAATATATTTTCCATTCCTATGAATTAACCTCTTTCCTCTTTCAGTTATTGCAAATATTCTCTCCAAGAATAAATTTCCAACTACTGTGTTTAATAAATTTTCTTTCACACATGTCAAATATAAAATATCTTTTAACCAAATCTTAGATATTTCCTCTAAGATATTTACAAGACATTTTACCATTTTAATAATCCAAATTCACATAATAATTTCTAAGTAAATTTAACCTAATTAATTTAATTACCTTATAAAATAAATTTAATCTCAAAGATTAAATTACATTAAAAAATAATTAAATTTAACTAATTAAATTAAATACAAAGCTTCTAATAATATTAATCGAAATTAATTAAATAATTATTAAAAACCATTATAAAGCATTAATTTCCACATAATAAACCTTGCAAAATAAATAAATAACAAGGCAAATAGGGACAACATGACAACTCAACAAAACCAGACAAAGACTGACGACACACTGTGACTAGGGTTATGGCTTAACAAAGAAATCTTATTACTATCTCCCAATCAACTGTACCATTGGGAAATGGACACACTTAAACCTATGAATCTAGGTGGAGCCGATGTCCTGTACCTAAAATCCTGCAATGAAACATGTCGTACATGTATATAGATCATAAACAATCACACCATGAAGAGAAAATCATGGAATCACAGGGTGCTCACAAGCGAGTGATGCAATCACGTTCCCTTCACCAATACAGTCACATCAAAACTGACGAAATTAAAACATCAATTAACTACAGACAAGCATATATCAATATCATCTCAAATAAACAACTATGCTAACTAGAAAGCATGTCACAAACAATAATCATCCATAAGGTGTACCATCATATCACAATATAAAAACCATCATCACTCCAATGCCAGCAATCAAATAACAACAACATAGTATCATGGTATATCAAAGTAAAAGCATTATCTAAAAATACAAGCAAATCGAAGGGGTGCTACATATTCCATTGATTTTCTCTTGATCTACACTGGTTAGCAATATGGCCAAATCTATTGCATGCATAACATCTGACATCTCTATTGAAAAGGTTGTTTGACATATTTCTACATTCAACTAACTTATGACCATACTTATTGCAATTGAAATACTGACCTGAGAATGATGGACCACTTGGATTCATTCTGCTTCTACATTAAGTAGCCATATGACCAAATTTATTGCAAAAAAAATAGTAACCATTGAACCTTTGAGCATTAGGTTGTCTTACTAGATACCTTCCAACTTTTTTCATCTGATTTCCTTGCCTAAATCTCCTTTGTCCAGATCTAGAGTTTTCTCCTTTCTCATATCCAATACCTTGCTTGTCACATCTAGTCCTCTGGCTTTGAATCAGTCCATCAAGCTTAGCTGAGCTAATCTTGAACTTCTCCTTGTATTCATTTGCAGTAGTAAGTTCATCTCTGAGGGTAACAATTTGTCTTTCAAGTTCTTCTTCATTGTTTCTAGATTGTTCAAATTCAAGTTCTAGCTAATTGAATCCATCAATAATTCAGTTGCATTCTTTAGATTTTTCTTTCAAGGATTAAGCAAGATTCTCTTCATTCTTCTTTTTGTCTTCAATCTCCTTGGTCATCCTCATCACAATAGATTCCATCTCATGCTTCAGGACAATATTATTACTGGTAAGCGTTTCACATTCTTCTTTTTTTTCCTTTAAGGCTTGACTTAGGTTTTCATCTTCCACACTTTTACTTTCTTTCTGCTTGATTTGATCACAAAGTTCCTTTCTCTTTTCCCTAGACTCATTGATTTTATCTTTCAAAGATTGAATGAATTTCTCAGCATTCATGAGGCTTGCTTGCAATTCCTAGACTTCAGATTTGGTCTGATCAAGATCATCTAGTGCTGCCAAAAGTTGTTGAAGATTTCCAGAATCCATTGAATCGCTTTCTTGGATCTTCCCCAAGATTTTAAACTTCTTCCGAGGAACTAGGCTTTGATACCAATTTTTGGAATCAAGGAACAATGAGAGGGGGGCGAATCAATGTTTTGTAAAATTTAACTTTATTAATCTGGTCTTTAAGCCACTTATAGCATTGAACCAAAATAAAGATGCAAGAGCACAAAGAAATCAACCACAACACCATAACACAATTATTTTTACATGGAAACCCTGTTAGGGGAAAAACCACGATGGAAGGCCAATCCACAATATGAGTATACTCAAATATAAGTGTTTACAAAAGGAATGCACATGCATTCAGGCACACTGCCTAGAGCTCACTACTCAGATACAAAAGGAAGACTCACTGTCTTACAAAACACTTGGACTAACTCCAGAGGATTTGAATTGAGAGAATAGCATCTACTAATGCCTGATTATAGTTCCGGTTAAGCACATCAATCACATTCTTGACCTTCTGTCTAATTCTGCTCTTATGCTCTATTTGCTTTAATTCGTATCACAAATCCTTTTATGCACAAGTGAAACTGTGCATAATCACTCTACAATCCTTCTGAATTTTGCAACACACATCAACACACTTCGTACATACATCCAAATGATATAAATGATCACTTATATATATCTACAACAAAATATTTAATCAACCACATGTCAGCTTCAATAAAACAAAATATTTACAAATTATCGGCTCAATCCATAAGCAATTATTAATGTGCACCAACCAAAGTCGGCCAGAACATAGTGAGGACCCAAAACAGCATGCTCGAACACAACACCTTCAATAATTATTCCTCGAAGATCCACAACACACTATATTCACTTAGTCGACCTTCTTGCATTGTTAGACAAAAAATCAATCAAGTGGATCTTCTAACTTTCACACCAATCAATACGAGGCTCTATGATTCAAGGATAACATAGATCATACATCAAAAAACCCTTCCCTGAGATCCACAACCCAAAATGATAACAAAGAATTGCATATGAATCAATATACATAATTATGTCAGATGCTTTGTTCTAGCTTGATAGTTAATCACAAAACTTCAATTTGACTTCCGGTATAAGCAACTACTGAAGTGCGGATCAAATCACTAACTAGGGTTGCCATCAATGACAACACCAGATGACATGTGCAGTGTCTCTTTCCAATAGTTAAGATATTTGGGTGGTACTTATGATTACTGTTTGGTTTATACTAGTACTAACAGTGTGGTTAAGACATTGGAAATACAAGGTTTTTTTTATATAGATTAAGCAAGAGATTTGGATAGTCAAAGTTCCACTAGTGGGTATGTGTTTACTTTATTTGAAGGAGCACTAAATTGAATGAGTAAGAGGCATTCTAAAGTTGATTTATCCACCATTGAAATAAAGTATATGGTTGATACACATATTTCTAAGGAGGTTGTTTAATTACAAAGATTGTGTACATATATTGGTTTTGATTGTAGGACTATTCAAATTGGCTATGATAGCTAGAGTGTTGGTTTTTTAGCTAGGAATCTGTAATATGGTGTTAAGGTTTTTTTAAAATATCAACACAATTTCACCACTGTTAGTGTTAGCTCCAAATATAAACAAGTAACAATGGTAACCCTTTACCTTTTGATCCCCAAGTTCCCAATGTGGGTGAGGTGAGAGCATACGGTGCTAGGAGAGCATACGGTGCTAGGGGGTCGTTAGAAAATTGGAAATGAAAGTACAATTTGCAATAGGTAGCTAGCTGACCATATAAGAAAAGAAAATTACAACTCGGCCACTTATGCAGCAAGAGTGGAAATCTAAAACAAATAACTGGGCAACATTCCAGCCATGATTGCGTACTAGCACTTTTCAATGGGGGGAAATTAAGAACAAAGTGCTAAAAGTAAAAATGAACTCAACCACTTCTTTAGTGGGAGTATAAACAAGTATATAAAGTGCACATTATATTGTTAGAGAAATATTCCCTAAATATTATAACATGAAAATGATAATAAATTAAGCACATTTAGCAGTATATTAGTTCTAATAAGTAACAAAAATGAAACATAAAATCAGACCAGCAGTATTGAATTCACCAAAAGGTTCATATCTCTCTCCAAACACGTCAAGTTAAGATGAAAATGAATGTAAATAGAATCTAGGAGTTGGGTGATCAAGTACCAATGGAGAAACCTCCCCAAATATCTCTGAGTTATTTGTGCATGCTTCCCAATGCAACCACAGTGAGAAAACCAATCTCCAAAGAAGGTCGACTAGCTCTATAAATTCATAGACACCTTCAAAAAATATGAAACTTTGTGCAAAGGGGTGACCTAGCAAGGGAAAATCATAGAGCTAATACCCAAAACCAAGAGAAATTCACCCTATGAGCTATGAATGAAAACGTGCTATAGCCAAGCACGAACCATCAACAATAGAACATATTATACAACAACAATCTGCTCAAATAAATCAGAAATTGAAGCTCTATCTACACTCCTGAGTGAAGCATAGTCTTCAGTAAGTCCAGCTAGGTACTATCTTTCAAGCACAAAGACTGGAAGAAAAATCTAAGAGGTATGCATTCCTCGAAGCAAAGCTCTGAAAATATTTCAGTAGCATAACATTATAATAATTTCCAAAATATGAGAATGAATGAGCAAGGCTTGAATAAATAGACTTCTCTTGGCATTCAAATCACCTCTGTAACTCCCAAGAAGGAACTGAATCATTTCATCTTCCCAAGAGAGACACCACCTTTTTGAAAGAAATGAATTATTAATAAAACACTTTATTTCACAAATTAGGCATCCAAATAAAGTAGCAATTAAAACTACTTTTAAAACATTAATATTCTCACTTGGGCATCCACTTAGGAAGTCCCACTTTCTAAAACAACTTGAAGTTGATCACCTAAGAACGGATTCCAAAAAGCAACACTAAAAAATGACTAAGTTATTAAAACTTAGCTCCAAGAGGAAAGAAGAAGCCAATGCCCCAAACTGAATTGCCATACTGCCAAAAATAGAATGATGGACCGAAATGACTGTGTTGCTACTAGGATGACACTTTCCATAAATAGAACTTACCAAAAATAGAAAATTTCTATAAATAGTAAGTGTTTGCAAACTTCATTTGAACAAAAACTAGGCAATTATCATGACTTACTAAAAATAGTAAGTGTCTGGAAAGGTTGATAGAATCAAATGCATGTTATACCTTACTGGAGCTCTCTAAAAACCCAGAGAAACCCAAAAACCTTTCTTGCATGCAAAGCATCAGATAGAAATGCATGTCATTTTCATATCATGCATGTTACCACATCCTTAAGCTCTCCAAAAACCTAGAAATCTCCACAAAAATCACTTCCAAATTCCTGCATGCAAGCCTTCAAAAGCTCATCTGAAACCTCCTACAAAATAGGAAACCTTAATTTGCACTTTTGATTAGCCTATAGGTTTCTGGAAATAGGCTAATTCTCACTAAAGAGTGTAGGGATAGATTTGGGACATTACAGTCCACCCTTCACAAAATCACTTGTCCTCAAGCAATGTCACTACACTCCAATCATTAAGACTGATCCATACCAAACTAAGTAGGATCCCAGGGTCCTATGTCCATCTCTGAAAAGACCCACCATGATGATGTTGCACTACTCTAATTACACAAATAAAGCCCTTGTGCCAATTATGCTCTAACCTCCCTTGTAACCTCAAAAGGTTACCATTCAAGAAACTCAAACTGGAAAATGTGGAAGGATTGGAATCAAAACCCTACAACATCTCACACCCAAAAGACTCTAAGGAATTAACACCTGCAATGCCAATGGCTATCACCATTCTGAGAACAAAGAATAATAATCTAATCAACTCAAAAATATTCTCATCAACATAACTCCGTAAAGCATCAAACAGAGTCACGACTGCATAAGTGACTCCTTCAAGACTTCTTGCAAAGAAAAAAGCAACCCTTTGCAAGATCTCAACAGACTCATCCTCAAAATTTCTTGAGGATGTACAATGAATCCTTTGAATAATTCTAATATATCCGAAAATACTCATAGAAACTCTCACAAATTTCTCTTCAAGAGTCTCAAAATGACGAACCCAATCGAGCAATGGTTTGCTGCCCCAAACATTTGTACAAGAAAATGTACAAAGATAGCCACTAGGAAAGAACTTGAACACTATCCAATACTAATTCAGATCACCCTGAACCATCATTTCTCCCATTTGAGGCCAAAGATCATCTCTGAAAAGAGATTGTGGAGTGAAAAAATGAATATACCAGCTGCCCATCAAGTCTGAAATGAATGACTTAAAATCTGATTTAAGAAAAATCAACATGCAAGGAATTGAACAACTGCTATAACACTAAAAATTGGTGTCCATAATATCACAACTGCTCATACCCAAGGTTGAAAAACCCCTTTCAAAAGACTCCATCACCACAAAGAACCAATCTTTTCTCAAATTGTATCTCCAAACCACCAAATTGATGAGCAGAAAGAACCCCAAACTGATTGATAAAGAAGGAATCAATACCAAAAAAATTGAAAATTTGATGTTCATCATTCAAAAATCCTTCTTTCCACACATAATGATCTCCATCAAAACATGTTGGAAATCCCATGTCTGGATGATCTGTAGCACCCCTCCATCAGTGTAGTCTTTGTGTTGCTTCTGACTCGCTTGTGCAGTTAGGTATTGAAGGATATTTTGTCCATTTTTTTAAAATTCGGTCGAAAAGTGCTTTGATTTAATTATTGCATTAAAATAGAGTTATTGAAATCAAAAGGGCTTCTTTGATAAATAAATAAAATCTTTTATATAATTTATGCTATGATTAAATAAATTCATTAAGATCCTTATTTGATTTTAATAAATTAAACCTTGCGATTTAAAATGAAATATTTACATAAATAAATATTAAATTTATTGAGATATGCAAGCAAGTTTCATGAGAAATTAAATCAAAAAACTAAATAAATAAATATCTAATTAAGTGTGCAAGTGATGATTTAAATTTTATAAAAGTAAACAAGTTGATTAATAAATAATAAATGTGAGTAAAGTTGGAGCACTAAACGGAAATTTCTATTTGGGGGACTGCTTTTATAGCCCATTGATTAGACAACTCCATGCAACACAAGTGGGTCAAAGAAATTTAATTAATTGGATAAAAATAAAAGAAAAATAGGGAATCTTCTTCAGTTTTGGAATTTTGAAAATTGTTAGTGTAATTAATATTTAATTGCACTTGCATAACTTTACTTAGGTAATTATTTAATTCCTAGGTTAATTATTCTCATCCTTATCTTGTTGAGCTATCTTGTTGCTCAAGATAAGATTAGGGTTATGCATCTTTGCTTTTATAAAGCAAATCATATCTTGTAATTAAGAATTCCTGAATAATTAATATTTGTACATCTTCTTGCAAAGCTCTTGCTTTTTCTGATTTTCTCTTCTGTGGAAGACTTTTCTGGTTTGCATTTCAAATCTTGGTTTCTAACATGGTATCAGAGCCTTGATTTGCAACCCCTTCTCAATTTTTTTGAGAAAATCATTGCAGAGTTCGCTCAGGATTCCTCGAGGGTATCATGCCTTGAGTTCATCTATGAGGCATTTTGGATTAGATTGGGCTTCACCATTGGATTCAAAGCGTTGGAAAAAGTTAGGATTGGCTTTTATTTTGCAGATTTTGGTCATCATTTGCTAGATCTGTGAGGGTTTCAAGCTCAAAGATTTTTTGCAAGCTCTAGGGGTAGCTGAATTTTTGGAGCATTTTGGGCACAAACAGAGGTCACCATCGCATTCACAGCGGCCAAATATCCTAAGATTGCCTTTTGTTTCATCGATTTTGGAGAAAGTTGTTTCTAAGGAAAAAAAAATTGCCAGGGGGGGCGTACGGCTTCCCCAGTAGGCACTCCGAGGCACGAAAAATGAAAAAAAATTCAAAAAATGACATTTTTTTGGGGTCTATGCATGCGCTGCCAGTGCAAATAAACTTGCCACTACTGCACCATTGGGCGGCCACCGGGCGGCCGCCCATCCGCCATCGGGCCTCCAGCCCCCGCAGCTCCCTCCACCATGCCCTAGTCATATGGAGGACCGGGGGCCCTCCGCTCAGCCCCCGTGGGCCCTTCTGCTTCAACGGGGAGTCCTATTGGTGACCAAAGGCCTACACCCAACACCCAGTTGGCTAAAGAATATACCGGCAGACATGTAGCATATTCCGACAGTCACATTTTTTTTTTGGCAAGGGGGGTGTTTTTTTTGCCCCGATGGCCCCCAGGCCGTCAAATTTACGCTTGTGAAGTGCTGATGTTAGCATGACGTCAGCGTATGGCCAGCCCTCTCTACCCCCTTCTAACCCCAGTTTTCCCTAAAGGAGCAATTTTTTCTTTTTGGCATAACTTGGGCATACGGTATCAAAATCGGGCAAACAAGATATCGCCAGAAAGCTGGTTCTGAGAACTTTCCAGTGGTGCAGTTTATTTTTTAGTATTTTTATATTTAGCTACATTTATTTATGTTTGAAGTAAGATGTTCATTTATGGCTTCTGAGCTCATAACTTTTTTCCACGATCTCTAATTTTTGTCTTCTTTGCGGCGTTGGAAAGGTATTGAGAAGCTCTATTTTGTTGTCCATGCACTTTTTCTATATCTGTCCCAGGTTGATTGTTATTCTAAATTTGTCCTGATGGGAATTTTGGAGATTACTTGGATGTTTTGGCAGTTGGAAAGGTAAAACTTGAATATTTGCACTTCATTTCAGTACCACATCATCTTATTTTCTGTTTATGCACATTTAGCATTCTCTCCTTTTACAATCATTGGGTTATTGTAATAAATGAACTGAGATAAAGTTCCATCAGGGGGGTTTCTTGCATAATAATCTGATTAGAGTGTAGTTTTCACTTTGATCTTCATCTTGATTTAATGATAGCTCTCATGGGTTATCTGGTTTCTTAGTTTCTTTTGGCCACATTCTTGCTCTAGCTTGACACATATCAGATTCACATCGGTTCACACTTTAGATTGGGAGTTTATGTTTCTTGATCCCCATTGGTTCAGATCTTTCTCAGTTTGAGGGCCATGTTTTTATGGTTAATGTTCTAGAGTCTTTATGGTACTCATTCCCATGGAAGAGTTTTAGTCTCAGTTTGGCATTGACATCGAGATACACGGTTTCTAGATTCTTTCATCATTTCATCTACTATTGCTTCATAGATTCCAGGGTTGTTCCAGTTTGTGAGTTTTCCAGTGTTCTGTGGCCTCGGGTCTGTTGTCGCATTATTATGATTCTATTTTTGGTTTCTTGTAGACAGAAGTATCTTTCCTTGCTTGCCGAATTTCGGTTCCAGTGTTACTCCACAGTGTTCTTCCAATGCTTCTTTGCAGCAGTCATCTCATTGTAGGGGGTTTTTGTCCCATTGGATTTTCCTTCTCTACCTCATTATTGTATTTGTACTTGGGTACCTGATCAAGCCTTGTTGTCGGGATCCATTCATGCTTTCTTGCATTCATCTTAGTTTTAGGTGCATGCTTTTTTAGTCTCCCTAAGTTGCACTTATGGGGAGGTGTTAGTGTAATTAATATTTAATTGCACTTGCATAACTTTACTTAGGTAATTATTTAATTCCTAGGTTAATTATTCTCATCCTTATCTTGTTGAGCTATATTGTTGCTCAAGATAAGATTAGGGTTATGCATCTTTTCTTTTATAGAGCAAATCATATCTTGTAATTAAGAATTCCTGAATAATTAATATTTGCACATCTTCTTGCAAAGCTCTTGCTTTTTCTGATTTTCTCTTCTGTGGAAAGATTTTCTGGTTTTCATTTCAGATCTTGGTTTCTAACAAAAATAACTACCTTTTGGTGGATTTTAGATGGATGTTAATTTTGGAGAGTTTTGGTTTTTGGGGGGAACAAGAAATCTTTGGCTCTGTAAATTTTCCTCTTTTTCAAGTTAAAATAATGCAACTTTGCATAGATTGGAAATGGTATCTTGGGAGAATGAATTGGTGGTTGTGAAGGAGTTCGTTGCAACATGTCATCTCTTTTCTGTCTTGAAGCATAGAACTGTTAACACAGGGATTTGCACTCGAAGAGAAGTTGAAAAACTATTAAATCCTATGCACATGGAACTATTCTCAAGTTGTGGGTATCCTATGGTGAGAATAGACCTCCAAGTTATGGGCTGGTTCCCTTTGGATATTTCTTGAAAATATTGAATTTTTAACAGAGGTAAAGGATAAGAAGGATACTGCAGACACTAAAAATTAGAAAATAAGGTGATTCACCAATTGAAAAATGATTTGAAAGCTGATTAAAACTCACAACAGACTCAATAAAGCTTTATAATTTCACAACTCAGAAATTTATGTTTGCAAAAATGATTCTAATGTAAGACTTGAACTTATGTTCAGAAAAATGAAAAAAATGATGTTTTCACAAATCCTTATGCATGAGGATGAAAGCACAAACTAAGACCTGCACTATGACATGATATTTTTTGCACTCAACATTGGAGGAATTTGATAAAATAATGAAAATACAGTATTTTATCTTTTAACTCACAACTAATACCAAAGAAAAAAGAAATATAGAGAAGGAAATAAGCTTCTTTATTGAGAAGTAAGAGATATCTACATTACAAATCTCAAGAATTCACAAGAAAATGAGTTACAAAGCAATAATAATCTTCCTTAGTAGTTAAAAAACTTAGAACTTGGTGAAAATAATGAAAGAAGAGAAAGACTTATAGAAAAAGCTCTCAAAATTCAAATTTTGAATCTTGGCTCTAAAAACTGATGTGTTGTCCTCCTCCTCCAAACAAAGCATGAAACTAAAAGCAGGTCCTCAAAATATGCATAAAGAGTTGTTAAACTCAAAACAGCCTCATGGGTCGTATGCAACTGAAAACCCCTCCAAAAGAGGGGCATAACTGAATGTGAACTCAAATTTTGTGCCTCAAATCACTCCCTGATTGAAATCCAATCAAATGGAACTCATAACTAAAGGTGATCTCTTGATTTAGGGCTTCAAAATCCCTAACTTTGCTCCAACATGTTGGCATAATTTCCTTAACCATCTCCATGATTTGTGCAAGGTTTCAATGCCCCATTTAACTCCCTTTTAGTCTATCATTTGAAATTGCACTCTAAGAAACTTTATTTTGCATTCGAAATATCATTTATTTTAAATGATTTATAATCATCATTTACAACAAATATTTACATTTGAATTAAATGCAAAAATAAAGAAAAAAAAGTCTATGTCCATTTTTCATTTTATAAATAACTTTTATTAAAGTGATTTATATTGATCACTTAATAAAGTTTTACAAAATTAAATTCAAATACAAAAATTAAAGACATTAAATCAATTACAAAACCATATTTGATTAAGTCTTAGGCGTAAAAGAAATAAAAAGCATATGAAATGCCACGACCAAGAAATATAAGGAATATAGTTTAAAAAAAAAAACTAAAGGCAAAGAGCCTTTACCTCCATCAACATTATAAGGTTTCAAACCCTAAAACAAATGCTAAACATTCTTTTTTTTTTATTTCACTTATTGTTGTTTGGGGAGGCCACCACCATGGAACCCTGTCGAGCTTCTGAGCTGGAAATCAACACCATCTTTGAAGGTTCTTTTGAAGATTTTATGTAGGAAAACATGGTAAGTTCTCCATTTCCATGAACTTGATGAATTTTCTCCATTTTCAAAGGCTTCGATGAGCATTCAAGCCACGACATCACTGTATTTTCTTATGGTTTTTCATGAATCTTTTCTTTATGTTGTGATTTTGTTTGGTCACCATTAATAAACTCCATTTCGAGCTTTCTGGAGCAAAATAATGAGGAAACCTATGGGTTTTTCTGAGTTTCTCTTCAAACAAAACTTGGGTAAGTTTTTTAAATTGATCTTTTCCACTTACCTTGCATTAAACTCCATTTCGAGCTTTCTGGAGCAAAATAATGAGGAAACCTGTTGGTTTTGTTGAATTTCTCTTCAAACAAAACTTGGGTAAGTTTTTTAAACTGATCTTTTCCACTTACCTTGCATTTTTGTTCAATTTCAAATTGGAAATGAACAAAAAAATAATTACATTTTCTCTCATGGAAAGCCATGGCCTCACTATACCTTTACATTTTGAATGTATTTTCACATTACTCTTTATGGAAGCCTACAACCTACATGGAACTCTTTGAGTTTCTTTTAAAACAGAAAAACCCTCCATTCATAAGGGTTAGTTGCAGCCATGCTTACCCTTCATTTACCTTGGTTCACAATGTGGAGGCTGACATAAATAAATTTCTATCAACTTCTGAACTAGAAATTTGTGTTTTGGAATTTATGGCCATTATAAGAAACCCTAGGTCGGCCTTTGTATATTCATGGAATTTTTTGTGTATTTCTACATAAAGAGTAGAGTGTGGCCTTTGCATTTCTTTTCTAAAAACGGGTATTAAATTTTCACTATATTTTGCATTCAATACAAAACCCTTGTAACTTTGATGGTTGTTGCCTTCGTATCTCATAAAATATATTAGTCTTTGTATATTCTAGTTCGTGCTTGGAACTTTGTAATCTCTAATGGAATGAACCGTTGTTTATTTCCAGTTCCTTTATTTTTGTATCATCACACTTTTGTAACTTCCATTTGAACTTGTTGATTGGCACACTAAAGTAAATGATTTGTTCCTAATTGTTCCTTGCATCAAAAAATCAGCAATGAAATAACATATACACTTAGAACATACATAAAAGGTTGTGCATATATTATGCTAAAGTAATCATTTCTTTCATAAGAGGTTGCCTTGTAGTATTTCTGCAAAACAAAATGTTGATCTTATGATGTTTACTCTGTTGGTACGATTGTTATCTTTAGCTTCTATAGTTCCTTGAAGAGATGTTTTATGAATTTAACATGTATGCCTGTTCACTATCACTGAAATCTGCATAGAATTTTTAATTTATGTTCATTCATACTATGTTTATGCCATTATCATGAGTTGAGCTCAACCCTTGAGGGAGCCACATTTCTCCCCACTCATATTGAAATTCAAAAAACAGCAATAAAACATTTCCTATATCTGCACATGACACAAACAAGTCGGTAAAAATAGTGGATTCAATGATTCCTTTTGATGATTTGGCCTGGCAATTCTTTCATTTATCTTGTGGATGTTGACTAGGTTGATTTGATTTGATAACGAGTACAAATTATCTCTGTTGAATTGAACATGTTTTAGGATCTCATGACCTGAGCTCTAACAAAACTTTTAAAACTCTTGCAGGTTCTGGAGCTCAGGAGCAATGAAGCTAGAGATTGAAGACACTAAAGATTGAGATGAACCTCTGGGATCAACCCTACACCAACCCTCAAGGCAATGATGGACATGACCTCCTTTTTCATGTTACTTTTCTTTAACTGTTCTTCAGTTGTATAATTTGTTCTTCTTGTTGAATTGAATCAACTTAGTCTACCCATAGCTTGTGTGGGATTACATAAACATATCTCATATTAAATCAATTGTTCATGATATGCAATGGCTTATGATTAGCAATCTGAGTTTGTTCCAATTACATAATTTGAAACAATGAAATTGCAAATTTTGAGAACATATGTTCTGTAATCAAAATGTATGATTTCTGCTCTTAAATCTACAATGTCTTTTGATAATCATTAATGACAAATATTGCAGAAAATAATGACTTTATACTTCATCTTCCTAAATTTTTCCTTTCCAAATGAAGCTTGTTTATTGGTTTGTCTAAATTGTTTGAATGATTGGAACAAATCAAACTTAAACAACTCTTTCATTTTGAAAGCAAGGATTCATTGGATGACTTAACATCTAAATTTTATATCCTAGCAAATAACCACTCATTAAATCTTCACTAATTTTAAGCAAGAAGCTAAAAATTAGTAATATTTATGGCGACCTCTCAGGGGTGTTTGCCTACTAAATAGATAAGGCTAGTTTCCTTGCTTATCCATTGGGTGGAGTCCATTTATGCTTTTTCTGACTCAAAAAACTTTGTACAAAGCTCCTTCATTCTGTTGTAACTTTGTTTTTACTAGTTATAGTTCCATGGAGTACACATTTGTTGTTCATGACATCGAAGCTCCATTCCATTTTATGAATGAGAGGTGTCTATTTCATTGAACTATAAGTAGTAACAACAAAGCTTTTATTTCCTCCCCAACAAAACTCAAAGTAAACTACCAGTTGTGCAAAACAACACTTAGAGAAAACAAAGATGCAATTAGTCTATGTGCAGAAGCACTTATTGAACATCTAGAACCTACTCAAATATGTACAGATTTAGATCCTACCTCAAAAGCAATGCTTGAGGTGAATCCCATTCATTGGGATTGGCTCCACTTCACCATCCAACTTAGATAATTGGAAGGCATTATGTTGTTTCTTTTCAGTAATGATGTAAGGCTCAGTCCATAATGCATCAAACTTGGAGTTCTTTCCAGGTTTGCTTTTCAGTTCATCCTACTTCAGAACTATGTCACCTTCTTGGAACACTCTTGGATATGCTCTCTTATCAAATGATTTTTTCACTTGAGCTTGATGTTGCTCAATCTTCTTCATTTCTTCAGCTCTAATCTCTTCAAGTTCAATCAGCTGAGCCAATCTTGTTGTCATAGGCTCTTCTTCAATCATATCAAGTTGATTTACTAGATCAAGGGCTGAAAGTTCAAGTGAAATAGGAAGTCTTGCCTCCTTTCCATACACAAGCATGTATGGTGATAATCTTGTTGATCTTTTTGGTGTAATTCTATCAGCCCACAAGGCTGATTTCAACTTGGTATGCCAAGCTCTTTGATTACCTTGCATAGTCCTCTTGATAATCCTCAGAAGGTTCTTATTAGTGGACTTAGCTTGTCCATTACCTTGAGGATAGTAGTTAGAAGATGTATTTAGATAAACACCATTTCTAACAGCCCACTCAGATATCTTAGTTCCTATAAAAGCAAGTGCATTATCTAAAACAATAGATTCAGGAACTCCAAACCTAGTTATCAGCTCTTCATAAAAGTTCAAAACAACTGTCTCATTTGCTTCTTTAAGTGCTACAGCTTCAGTCCATTTTGAAAAATAATCAGTGGCTGTGAGCACTCACTTATGGCTTGCACTTGAAGGTGGGTTTATGAATCCAATGAAATCTAAACCCCACTTCATGAAGGGTTGTTCAACTTGGATTGGCTGCAATGGAAGGGCTGCAAACTTCTCTTTTCCTACAAATATTGCACATTCTTTGCATTTCCTTACCCATGAATGGGAATATTTGAATAAGGTAGGCCAGTAATAGCCTCCTTTCATTATCTTAATAGCTATAGCTCTTGGAGAGAAATGACCACCAGCTAACCCTTCATGAAACTCATGTAAAACTTTGTCAACCTGATCAGCTTCTATGCATCTTAACAAAACACCATGAAAATCTTTTCTAAATAGAAATCCATTCAAAAGTACATAGGGTATTGACTACAGTCAAAAATACCTTCTTTTTTATTTACTCAAACCAGGAGGAAACTCACCAGTTAACAAGAAATGTGTCATTTCTTTCACCCAACTTGTAGAAGAAACATGTGCAACAATTTTCTCTCCATCTTGATGAGCTAAAACAACATTTTCCTCTTTTGTATTATTGTTACTATTCTCTGTAAGATGTTCACAGAGATCTTTTCCTCTTATCAGCTTGGTAACCTTGATCTCAAGGTCATATTCCATCACCTTAGTCACCCAACCAACTCTTTTGCTATTTAAATCTTTATTCAGCAAAAATTCCTTAACTGAAGGATGAGCAACCAACAATTTAATCCTGTTATTAGAAAGCATATGTCTGAATTTCTTTAAACTTCTGATAATAGCTAAGACATGCTTTTCAATAAAGGAATAATTAAGCTCATAATCCTTAAGACTCTAACTGAAAAAATTTATGGGTTGTTCTAACCCATGATCATTCTCCTGAATTAGCATAGTTGCAATACTATCAATATTTCCATATGCATACAATATAAAATCTTTTGAGAAATTTGGGTTTAATAGAGTAGGAGTAGCTACAAGTGCTTCCTTAATAAGCTGAAAACTCCCCTTTCCTTCCTTAGTCCAGCTAAAAGAAACATTCTTTTTTAACATTGAAGTCAAAGGCACTAATAACTCAACAACATCTGGGATGAATCTTCTTACAAATTTGATTCTACCCAGGAAACTTTGTAGACCTTTCTTGTGTGCTAGTAAAGGAAGAGAAATAATAACACTTACTCTCTCCAAATCTATGGAAATTCCATGTTTCGATACAATATATCCAAGTAATTTACCTTCATGAACAACAAACACAGATTTCTTTGTGTTGAGAGAGACACCAAATTCTCTACATCTTTCAAAAAAATTCCTTAAGTATCAAAGTGTTCATTTGAATTTTTTGAGAAAATAGTTATGTCATCCAAATAAACTAATATAATCTTATACATCAAACCTTTGAAAGCCATGTCCATAGCGTTCTGAAAAGTAGCTCCAACATTAGATAAACCAAATGGCATCCTCTTGTAAGCCATTGTACCCCATTTAGTTGTAAATTTTGTCTTAAATTGATCTTCTTCCTTAACCAGGATCAGATTATATCTTGAAAAACCATCTAATAAAGAGAATCTTTCAGAACTTGAAACAACTTGAAGAATTTGTTCCATGGAAGGTAAATAGTGACGATATTTCAGAAAAGCTCTATTAAGGTCTTTGAAATCAACACAAAGTCTGATTTCACCACTTTTCTTTCTCACAGGGGATAAATGATACCACTCTCAATGAGTATATTCAACTCTTTGATCATGAGGGGCTCAAGCTTGGGATTAAGTGGCCTCTATTTTTGTTTTACAAGCTTGGCATTTGGATCAAGTTCAATAGTATGTTGTGTAATAGAAGGGTCAAAACCTTTCAGATCTGAATATTCCCATGCAAAAATGTCACTAAACTCTTGAAAAAGTAAAATAAATGCATGTCTTTCTTCTAATGTGCATACCTTACCAAGCTTTAAAAGCTTATCTTTGAAGATCTCAACACCTTCATAATGATCTTTTTTAATTTGCAAGCTGGATTTTTCTTTTCTCACTTGATCATCTGTATTGAAAATAGACTCCAAAGTAACCAAGCCTTTGGGCAGTTTGTTGGTTTTCAGCCATATGATCTGATCTTCATACTTTTGTTTGAGTTTCTCTTGATTATCATTGGAAAATTTTGCTTCTTCTCTCAAGAAATTTATGATCTACTGATCACTGTCAAAGACTTTCCAATGCTCATTATTGTTAGGAATTGATGACCTAACAATAAATTTTACATATTGTTGTTCTTTAGAATTATTGATATCATCTGGGATATCATATTGAGCGCCTATGGTTGCTAGTCTATCAACATGATTATTTTCAGTTCTGGGAATTGACAAAAAATTAAAAGATTGAAAGTATTCAATAAGATCCCATCCTCTATGCTTATAAGACTTGAGAAGATCATTCTTAGTAGTATGGATACCTCTAACTTGATTAACAATTAGTTATGTATCACCAAAAACTTGTAAACAACAAATACCTCTATTTTTTTCCCACTAAAGACCATGAATCAGAGCTTCATACTCAGTTGTATTATTAGTGTAGCTAAATGTGAACTTGAATGCAAAATAATATCTTTCACCAGTTGGATAAATAAGCATACAACCACTTCTAGCACCATTTCTACTCCTTGAACCATCAAATAACAACTTCCAAACCTTATTTATTTGCTGATCTGACTGTTTTTCAACACTTTTTTCTAGATTAGTCATAACAGAATCAGATTCATGCATCATATAAACTCCCAAGTTTACCTCTTCATGCTATTCATTTGAAGAATTATGAACATTCTCTACTGCCCAATCATCTAACAGAATATTTGGAATATCCTTTATCTGGGTATTAGTCTCATTGGTTGCAGTAATATCTTCTTGATCAAACAGAGCACAATTTACAACAACTACTACATTAAGAAAACTCGGATTATAGGGCTCAATATTATTCTTAGCAATAGGTTTTGACTTGATAGTGACTTTGGTTCCATACCTAGTCCTAAATAACACATGAGACCAATTAGAGGACAAGTATCCTCCAATATTAGCAGTAAAATCTTGTGATAAACATATGGAAAAATATGGAGGTAACTCTATGACATAAATGTCCTGAGGTATTGAGAAATTTGGACATGCATGCAATGTAAGACTCAGATTTTTAATGACTCCTATTGTATTAACAACAGTACCTTCTAGTTGGACTACCCCCTTTTCTAATGATTCGTACTCTATTCCAAGCTTGTCCACAATATGCTTGGGCATTACAAAACTGTTGGCCCCAAATTCAATCATACAATTGTGAACCAAGTGTTGGCCAACAATCAGAGAAACATAGAAGGGAGGTGGTTTAACTACCTTGGTAGGTTGCTCTTTCTTTTCAGGAGAGTCATTTGTAAGAACAACCTTAGCAATTTGCTGATTTAAAACTTCATCAAACAAAGAAAATTTTGACAAAGCCTCTTGTAAGAGATCTTTTTGCCCAGGAAGAGCCAAAGAGTCCCACATAGAAACACTAATATTAGTTTTCTTCATATGCTCTAAAATGTTAAAATTACCAGCACTGAAATTTTGTTGTCCTTTGAGAACAACAACATTTTTCTAAATTTTTGTTGATTGAACTAGTACTCCAGGTTGATCTCTGCCAACCACAGATTGTGTTCTTGGCAGAACTTGAATGTTTTGTGTAGTAGTAGGTTTCACTTGACCTTGTGAACTCATGGATGACTAATTTCTACCTCCATCAATCTGTTGCCCCAAGTCAACAACCCTTTTCTTTGATCTAGTATTGGCTGCTACAGGGTCACTTGACTAATTCTATGGATTGTCAACCCCACAAAACTCCTCACCTTGCCAGTTTAGCAATGAAACATTAGGATTTCCTTTCTCTGCACGAGCAGATTGTTGTTCATAAACTTCCTGAGATGAATTTTTTGGAACAACACTACTTTGCACCATTAGTGCTTAATTGAGTATTCCATTGGAATAGGTAGACTGGTTATGGGGATGATTACATGGAAAACACCATTCATAATGATCAGCCATGTTATTTTTCACTAGCATTACCTCCTTGGATGAACTAGGGGCATTGGGGTTATAAGGCTGAAAAGGCCTTTGATTGAAGTTTCTCCTCTGAACTTGAGGATTGGACTGGTACGAAGCTTGGTCAAGGGATTGGTATGAGGGTTGGTTCAGTTGCTTCTTAATATTAACCAGCTCATTACCAAAGGTCTGTAGGGTCTTCTAAATATTTTCATTATGCTCCTTAATGCTAACTAGTTCTTGAAACTAGCTAGGAATAGCATGCTCTTGAGCTGCTACTTGTGTATTGAAGGCTGGAAATGCAAGGACAGTAACAACAGTAGGTGGTAAAACAAAAGTAGTTGGTTGTAAATCAGTAAAATAAGGTATAGAAGGTCTAGGGGTTATCTTACCTGCTTGAATCAAATTATTCTCATCCCTAACAACAATATCAAATGTTGCTGGTAATGTATCCCCTCCCATAGATTGGATCAAAAGTGTTGTTGGTTATTTTTTACAATGTAACCAGGTTTGTCTTCTAATCTACCTATGGGATTGCCAATTCCAATCAAAGGCAGCTCGAAGGACCTGGACCAACTGATGAGGACTTTAAAAAAGACTCCTACACTTCAAGCTCTGCAAGACCCGGGAGGGTGATCCCTTAATGTGTTTACAACCTCTACACCATTATTATAAATGACATTAACAATAGCAGATCATCTCACTTAATAGCTCAACATGATAGGATAATATCAACTAGAATTGGTTGTTCATAGACAATATCAACTATCTGGAGCATGAGATAACTAAACACAATCCATTGTATAAGATAGTCATTGATTTGTGATTTGTAGCAAGCTCTAGGCAAAGATAAAAAAATACTCAACTACATGAATAAGTACAACCTAGATCAGTGCCATACATCCATTGCAGGAGTCAAATTCATAAGCATCTAGAGGTTTACGATAGATTTAATACATGACATATAAGATCCCTGACAATATTGCATTACAATTTCATCAGTATGCATTCTAACCCAATACTACTTATCAAATCCTTATACAGAACATATCTGCCTATAATCCCATTCAAGCATTTTAATTAATTCTTTGAATTAAAGCTAAAATAGAATCATACACACCACAACAGTGAGATGGATAAAACAACCCTTAGTTATTTCATTCAAAGTTCAGATATGCATGTACAATGGAGAGACATGAGCTTGAATTTATCATTTCAACTCAAATGCTAGTACTATCATACAACATTAAATCCCCATGAACTCAAAACCTATTACAGAATGACTCAAAACCTAAATTGCATTTCTCTAAAACCATCAGACTTTACAATTTGCTTTGCAACTTCACCTAGACTCGACCAAAAATTATCTAACTTGCTAACCCGTACTTCTGGCCTTGAAATCCTTTTTATAGAGAATGAAGGAGTAAACAAGCATCGAGCCAAAAAGTACACATGTCACCAGCCAATTGGAGCACCTGGTGATATTCCAAAAAATTGTTACAATAGCCATCACCTTGGAGAATATTCTTGTTCATCATATCATCTGAGGAACGTTGATGCAACAAAAACCACAAGAAACCCGCACTGAGAATTCCAAAAACACAAAATTGGAACCGTTGCAACCACAACATCTGATTTGCCACATGTTAGTAGTCCACTCTTTTTACTCTTCCTTAGTCAAATATTTAGTTACCCATTTATGGTACTCCTCATCAGTCAGCCAGTCAAAATTAATTACCTCATCCACCTTGGCATTATAAGGTGTGTATTTTACTACTACTTGATTTGCCTCCCTTTCAAAAGATTCCAAAAATGAGATGGTACTAATGATTTTATCCATACAGCTCACAAAAAAATCATATTCAGAGTCATCACAAATTGAATTAATTTGATCATTGATGACCTCACTTGCTTGATCCTACCATTGTTGGAGGGACCTGATTTTCCCCTGCTCATCAATTATATTAGGTAACAATGTGTTACCCCAATCATTGAAGTTCTTCACCAACTCCCTAATCTTCCTACTCAAGTCATCTGGTAAGGTCTAAAAACCTTGCAATGATTTTACTAACACATGAGTAGGCTTTAATGATTGGGGCCTATTATTTATATCAAACATTGAGGCCTTATACATGATATACAGATCATTGGCCCTAGGGATCCAATTTTCAATTATTGGTATCACTACCTCCTGATCCCTATCAATATTCTTTATTGCATCTAACAGAAAAGAATATAAAGAATGTATAGATAGTAATTTACTATGAACCCTTTCATTTAAATGCCTCAAAACAGTAGTAACAATCTCCTTTTGCTTTAAAAGAGATCCCTCCTCATTTACCTTTAATGATGCCTACAATTCATCAATTTTTTGCAAGAGCTGCTTCTTTGTAGGATCAACAGAGCACTTTGTTTCTTCATCAATTTCCTCTAAAGAAGGGGTGAGGATAGGATTCTGACTAGGAGACCCTGGTGTGGAAACAATTGGAGAAGCAGGAGGCACTGACCCTGCTGTGGAAGGTAATGTACTGGTTCCTAGAGCACTTGATGTCTCCCCAATCTGTCTATACCTGAACCTTTCCACCTCAGTTTGCAACTCAACATTTTTCTGCTGCATCTTTCCATACTCCTCAATCAAAGGTTATATTTTTCCATTAAGCTCTTCCTTTCAGCTTCTTCCCTTTCAACAATCTTTTGGGCCAATTTGGCCACATTCATAGTTAAATTAGTGGCCTCGATGGTTGAGGTCTCTGAAGCTCTCTTTATTATTAATCCTCCTCTAAAATTTGGATTAATATCATAAACATCTGGTTTTCTCCCTTATGGGGCCAATGCCCAAATTGCCAAAGTTTCATATTCCTCACTGAAGGAAGAATTTTGCAATGCTGCCTTGACTTCTTCTTTAGAGTCTTGAAATGGATTCTTGGACTTCATAATAGCATTAAAGACTACTGCATCTGCAATGTCCCATTCAGGTAGAATCAATACTCCAGCATGAATCACTACTTTTCTTCCCTTTTTAGGAGTGATGTTCTTAAATTCTTCCATTAATTCAGCTTTTACCTCCTCATCATTCTCCTAGTCTGACCTGTCAGGCCTTAGTTCTCTTCTTTGCCTACATTTATCTTGATATTCTTCAAACTTCATCCTCCATACCAATTGCAAGAATACAAGAGTTTTTACAAATGTATTTCCATATAGAAACTCCTTGCATGCTTCCATTCTTGCATCTTGTACACTTTTACCTTTCATATCTAAATCAAATAAAACCAATTTAGCTGGTCTAGGAGGGGAAGGCATACTAACTTGCATGTCTTGATTAGTAACAATAATTTCATCCATCAGATCCTCTTGTGGTTGATCAATTCTTTGCCTCTTAGGGCTTGGCTCGGATGGTGGTGATGAGGGATTGTCTTCTAGTGATGATTCTAAATCAATAATTTTGATTCCCCAAGCATTTTGAATTTTGGACCTGGTTGTGGAGGCACCTTCATAATTTTCTTTCTTTTTCTGTCCACTTCTTCCTCATCACTGTTGCTATCCTTTTTCCTTCTGTAAATGGGCCACCTTTCAGTAGGCTGATATGCTAGCCTTGTTTCAATTGGTTTGACACCCCTTTCCTGTACACCCAGACTCAGCTCTAAGTTTATCCTTTTAGTCCTCAATGTGCCCATAATCTCCTTGAAATTCCCCATTAGAAAATAAATTTTCTTATGGTATGGACTGAACTCCAACAATGGATCATACTTGGGATCCATTTTGTGCACAATATCTAATAGCTTATCATAAGCTATCCATTTCTCCTTGTTCAACTCATGTCTATTCAAATCAAATTCATTTATAATCAGGTCCTTGAGAAAGTTGAAATCATGCACAAACTTTCCAGCTTTTATTCTTTGTCTGAAAAGAGCAAAGAAACCCTCAGGATCATGTTGCCACTTTGGACCACACCTCAAATGGTAATCATCAAAGAATTTATCAAAATGTGTCCAGCCTCCCTTTGAAAATGCAAAATCAGACACCACTGTATAATCAGGGAAAAATGTTCCCTTACCCCTCCCAGTCAGGTTGTGCTCATGAATGCAACCTATTTGCCACATAACTTCTGCAAACCCCACTCTTGGTGGCACATTGTATGGCAGTCTATGAGGGGCTTCCTAAAAACCATATACTCTCAAGACAGTGCTAACTGGGAATGGGATAATGTCACCCCAGTTATGGAAAACCTTCAATTATGGCTTCCTCCCCTTTGGCCTCAGGAAGTCATATAATTCCTCAGGGATCCTAGGTACATTCACCATCAATCTAGCCCTTAATCTGTAAGCAAAACAATTATCAAATTGCACATAACTAGTGCTTTCCTTATTACAAGATAAATCTGCAGCCCATATCTGCACTGGCAATCTTTCTCCATCAACCGATTGCCTTAATTTCATCTTCTCAGAGAAGAAGTTAGGATTCTTAATCAAAAACATATGCATCAACATAGAATACCAAAAGAATTGAGTGTCGGTATCATTTTTCTGCAACTTTGACAACCCTTCATGTATTCTCTCAGCCAAGAAAGGGGCAAAGTCATAGGTCACAGAGAAATTATGGTGTTGTATTTGCACCCCCATGAACATAAAAGCAATGGGAATCACCGCACCATGACTGAAACCCAAAATATGACACAATGAATAGAAAGTAGCCAATAAATGATTTGCAAAACCATTTAATTTGAAAGGTTCTTGGTCATTGGGGCTGATATGAAAACTTGAACCTCCTGCCCTAGCCAAATGAGGTGGAAGCAATTTAGCTCTAAAAAGAGACTTCAATTTTGCATCTTCTTGCTTCATCTCCTCAAGATTGATAGGAACTGAGTCTTCACTAGGATCATTCAGGTCAAAAATCGGTTGGACCTCTTTTTTGTTAATACTCAGCAGAACATCTCCATCATTATCCCTAATTACCTGTGTGACAGGGTCAAAAATCGGTTGGACCTCTCTTTTGTTAATATTAGCTTCCCCATATCATATATCCAGCCGTTTGAAAAAGGGTGAGGCATATTCCTCTATCCATACCACAATATGAACATTTCAAAACCAGTGAGGGGAACCCTAGCATCGGCAATGTTGGAGAAATTATACACTAACCCCTCCCCCAGGATTTTCCCTCGCATCAGAACCAATCCCTTCCTTCTATCATTCGTTGACAAGGGCAATTGATCCAGGAAATCATCATACAGGTTTCTTCTTAGATAATCAACATGGCCATAATTTTTTTTGGTGGTGCCATCTCAGACAAACTAGGGCTTCCTCACAATGTTATAATTCAAATAGCTAGGACTAACCAAAGATAGAAAATTACATAACAAAATACTGTAATTTCTCACAATCTATAATTAAATTACAGCCCTAACACGTTTATCAACAAATTCACTGACAAGCACAACTAATCATTTCCCAAATTCAAGTGTAGAATGATTGGGAGGCACAGAAAATAAACTCATGACTTTGTTCGCAGAAATCCCAAATTCTGGTTGCAAAAAAATGCAATTCCACCTCTGACTCTGAAATTGCTTCACAAAATAGTTGAATGCTTTGTGATACAAACAAAGCAGGACAATTGATTTTATGTCAATCAAATCATGCCATCAAGTGTATCATCTACCATTAAAGCTCAATTGTGCGCTACACGAATGACTCCAACCATATTTGATGCAGATTTAAATTTGAGTCATTGATCCTTCAGTTTGATCAAATCATTGACGGTCACCTTCAAAATAGGCTGACATAATCACCAACATGGAAATAAGGGGCCCACCATACCATATGCTGTTAAGGAAGTCCACGTGGCGGTCGCCCGCAATATCACAATCCTACAACTTTTGATCATGTGATGGTGGGCAACCGTTGAGCTTGAACATCAATGATCTCGTTCCTTCAACGCAGTCACCAGCCTTATCGTTAACCTTCGAGCAGCTTTTCCATCAAGATTATAACATATCCATCAATTTGAAGCATGTGCATCTTAAGAGAAATTTTAGCAACCCACCTTTTAATGTATTAAGGATAGAAAGTATTTCCTTTTATCTTTTCAACTTCATCAGATGAGACATGTGGTGCCCACCCGTGATATCACAATCCTACAACTTCTGATCATGCGATGGCGGGCAACCATTGATCTCTGACAATAATTGACCTACGGAATACAAACTTATCTCCATCATCCTCACCAAGGAAATCCATGTGGCACCCACCCATGATTTCGCAATCAACCAAAGCACCATCACAGGATGGCGGGAAAACGTTGATATCCGAAGGCGAATGATCAACGGTAGCACGAATTTCATCCCTCTACAAAATAAAACATTCATTAAAGGACAAGGAGACATTACTAGGCGGATGAAAAACAATGACATAAGTTTTTTTTAAACTGTGAAACACAGGGCCAACCAGGACCTAGGAAAATAAAACCCACAGAGGAGATAAAATATTAAGACGAAAATAACCATGCCTAGATGAACTGATAGGACATAAGATGTTTTAAAAGCCCTCCAAAAGTAAGAGCAAGACAGATCCCGACCAAGGTGTAAAATAACACAAGGGTTTTACATGTAGGAAAAGCTAAAACCCCAACCCTTAAAAAATTTCCAACACCATGAAAGACCAGAGACATAAGGCAGGACATGAGTGACAAACAAGAAGCAAAAATTTGAAACTCCATCAAGTGCAATATCACTATTTAATGCTTTTAAATAAAATAGAAAAGCATAGTCATTATAAGGCTTTACCAAGGCTAGAATTTGGTTCCAGGTCTTCTTGAACTGGTAATTGAAGTCCACCAAATGTTCATGTGGTGCTCTCTTGATGGTAGTGAGCTGCTCCACCAATGAAAGATGGTTTGATTTGTCCTTGAACTGCTTATTCAGCTTCTCCTAGTTGATCCCATGTTGTAATTGAGTTTACTGGTAGCCATCTAAACCATTGAAAAGCTTTACTTTTAAAAGAGGCTGCTAAGAGCCTTACTGCAATATCTTGCTTAGTAATATGATGTAAACCACACAACGAAGCCACATCTCGAATGTGCTCAATGGTTGTTGTATTATCTTCACCAATAAAGAATGGTAAGCTCTTAAGGGTTGTAGCTGGAATATCATTATGCTAGGCTAAATTCAAGGGACTTCCTTGATCAAATAAAACAAAAAATTGATTCCTAGGAGGAGGATGAGCCATATTGACTACTGGATAATTACCACTACTTGATGAGCAACTTGAAACAGTAGAACTAGCTGAAATTTGAATTGCAGAACTTACAAACAGAGGGTTGTTGAAGGATGAAACAAGGCTTGTTTCTCTCCTAACAACTCTGGTGCTCCTTGATGGCAGCTCTGAATGCTCAATAGGTTCTACACTTCGTCTTGTTTGGTAACTTCTCATGTGCTTTTTCACTGAAAACTGCTAAAACCAAAGCTCTAGAGTTGCCAAGTGTCAAAAATTTTCCTTCTTGAAGGCTAGAAAACTGCTCACACTATTACAACAACAAAATAAGCTCTTTTTGAACTGATAAATTAGTTCAATGTCCCATCAGGCGTGCCAAAATTGTTAACATAGGGATTTGCACCTGAAGACAAGTTGAAAAACTCTTAAATCCTATGCACATGGGACTATTCTTAGGCTGTGGGTATCCTATGGTGAGAATAGACCTCCAAGTTATGGGTTGTTCCCTTTGGATATTTCTTGAAAATACCAACTTTTTAACAGAGGTAAAGGGTAAGAAGGATACTGCATACACTAAAAACTAGAAAATAAGGTGATTCACCAACTAAAAAATGATTTGAAAGCTGATTAAAACTCACAACAGACTCAATAAAGCTTTATAATTTCACAACTCAGAAATTTATGTCTGCAAAAGTGATTCTAATGTAAGGCTTGAACTTATGCTTAGAAAAAGGAAAACAATAATGTTTTCATAAATCCTTATGCATGAGGATGAAAGCACAAACTAAGACCTGCACTATGGCATGATATTTTCTGCACTCAGCATTGGAGGAATTTGATAAAATAATGAAAATACAGTATTTTATCTTTTAACTCACAACTAATACCAAAGAAAAAAGAAATATAGAGAAGGAAATAAGCTTCTTTGTTGAGAAGTAGAAGATATTTGCATTACAAATCTCAAGAATTCACAAGAAAATGAGTTAAAAAGCAATGATAATCTGCCTTAGCAATTATAAAACTCATAACCTAACAAAAATAATGAAAGAAGAGAAAGACTTATAGAAAAGCTCTCAAAATTTAAATTATGAATCTTGGCTCCAAAAAATAATGTGTTGTCCTCCTCCTCCAAACAAGGCACAAAACTAAAAGTAGCTCCTCAAAACATGCATAAAGAGTTGTTAAACTCAAAACAGCCTCATGGGTCGTATGCAACTGAAAACCCCTCCAAAAGACGTCATAACTAAATGTGAACTCAAGTTTTGTGCCTCAAATCACTCCCTGATTGAAATCTAATCAAATGAAACTCATAACTAAAGGTGATCTCCTGATTTAGGGCTTCAAAACCCCTAACTTTGCTCCAACATGTTGGCATAATTTCCTTAACCATCTCCATGATTTGTGCAAGGTTTCAATGCCCCATTCAACTCCCTTTTAGTCTATCATTTGAAATTGCACTCTAAGACACTTTATTTTGCATTTGAAATATCATTTATTTTAAATGATTTATAATCATCATTTAAAACAAAGATTTACATTTGAATTAAATGCAAAAATAAAGAAAAAAAGTCCATGTCCATTTTGCATTATATAAATAAGTTTTATTAAAGTGATTTATATTGATCACTTAATAAAGTTTTACAAAATTAAATTCAAATGCAAAAATTAAAGACATTAAATCAAATACAAAACCATATTTGATTAAGTCTTAGGCATAAAAGAAATAAAAAGCATATGAAATGCCACGACCAAGAATAAGGAATATAGTTTAAAAAAAAAAACTAAAGGCAAAATTCCTTTACCTCCATCAACATTATAGGGTTTCAAACCCTAAAAAAAATGCTAAACATTCATTTTGTTTTATTTCACTTGATGTTGTTTGGGGAGGCCGCCGCTATGGAACCTTAGTTGAGCTTTTGAGCTGGAAATCAACGCCATATTTGAAGGTTCTTTTGAAGATTTTATGTAGGAAAACATGGTAAGTTCTCCATTGCCATGAACTTGATGAATTTTCTCCATTTTTGAAGGATTCTGTGAGCATTCAAGTCGTGGCATCATTGTGTTTTCTGATGGTTTTTCATGAATCTTTCCTTTCTACTGTGATTTTTTCTGGCCGCCATTAATAAACTCCATTTTGAACTTTCTGGAGCAAAATAATGAGGAAACCTGCAGGTTTTGTTGAGTTGATCTTCAAAAAAAAACTAGTAGAATTTGGTAAATAAATGACTACGTGACTAACACTAGTAGTATCTTGAAAATAAATGACTAATTTGATCATTTATAAGTGACTAATTTGGTCATTGGGTAAAATCACAACTAAATGACTAAATAAATGACTAATATCAGATAAATAAAAATGACTAAATAAATGACTAAATATATGGTTAAATTAATGACTAAATAAATGACTATTACTCATCTATTCTTTTTTCTTTCGAATTTGATCATAATCCATAGAGCTAATTAAGCCCTCCTCATGGGACTCCTACCTAGGCCGGCCATTTGGCCGCCTAGGTTGCTTGGTGCACCAAAAATACCTATTGCATGGAAGGAATTGCCTCTCAGTGGTTTCTTAAGGCCTTCACATATTTTATAAAAAAAATTATAAACATTTACATTCTTTAACTTTTATTACTCATTATGTTAATGAATCGTTAATGTTTTTAACTATGATTTGAAGCCAGTTTGATTTTCCTATTGTGTTAGCATGTCAAATGTATCAAAGAGCAATTGTGGTCAATTTCACTAATAAAATATGATTTAAAAATAGAATTATTTTATAATCTATGAAATCAATTGTGTGTGGATCATTTTTATAGATGTTATTTTTTATATAATTTTGAACTCTAGTAATTTTAGGAGCACATCATGCTTATCTTAATTTTCTCAACCTATATTAAAATGACAATGTAGATAGATAAAAAAATTTCCCCTAAAAATGAAGATTAATTTTTGTATGCCTTCCACATAATAGTTTTTTTTGGTGCATTTTAACAATAGGTATTTTTGGTAGACAAAAAAAATAAATTAAAAAGGTATTTTTGGTGCCTTGGTCAATCGGGTCATGTATGCATTTGGAGGGAATCTCAGGAAAATTGTGTATGCATTTGGAGGGAATCTTAGGCAGTTCGATTTTTTCCATAAAACATAGTGATTTCACATTGGAGGGAAGTTTAAAAGTTTAATCAACAATTTGGTATTTCAGCTCCCATGCGCATTTGAAGGTTTTCCAATTGCAAGTCTAATGAAGGAAACAACCATTGAATGCAAAGAGTGGTGGTTTCCATTTTTGTAACGCTTGAGCTTTTTGAGCAGTGTTTTCTGAGTTGCAACACCAATATCATTCAAGAAAGGGCAGAACATTAAACAAGGTTACAATCTAAAGGTAAGTGGAAATCTAGAATCCTAAAACCTCATGTTGATCTTCATCCTTTATGATAGTGATCTTGATGTTGCATATATTGTTCTTGCTTTCCATTGCTTCATTGTTGTTACAATCTTGTGCTTTAACTAATATAATAATAATGCTCTTTGACATTGAATGAATCTCATTGAATTTGACCCATTTTCACTTTGTTCCATGGTATTTTACATCTTTATGCATGATATCAGGTCACATGGCATTCATAACAATTTCTATTATCTCCTTCATTTTTCTATGATCCTCTGACACTCATATGCTTTGATATAACAATGATCATTTGAAACTATTTTCCCTCTATATATTATCTTTCACTCCTATCCCTTGCATGCCTTGGACTACTATTATCATGCATTGAAAATTGCAACTCTTTATTCACTGTATTGATAACTCATTGGCACTGTCATTATTTGTTTTCACTGCTATCTTATGATGATTGTTCTTCATAGTCAATCCTTAAAATCATTGTTTTGATAAAAACATAATTTTTCTCTTTTGTTTTTACATTTTGATCTCATTTCTTTGAACCTTGTGCTTTGTGATTATCACATCTTTTTTACAATCTCTTCAAGTTCTGACTTTCTTTCTCTATTGACTAAAAGAGACCCCTTTGATCTTACAACCCCAAGCCTCTTAAAGAAAACTTAGAATCAATTGGAAACAGTGAACAAAAAAACATCATAGCTAATTTCATTTCTTTTCCAAGAGCATTCAATGAAAATATAATTGAAAACACACATCACTTTGTGGGGTAGGGTTTCTTTGATTTGAAAACCTACCTTCAACGTCCAAGTCAAAAAGTCAGCCTACCAAGTCTGTGTCGAGTCCTCCGAGTCTTAAGTCAAAAATCAGCCTGCCAAGACTATTTTATGTCCAAGTCTTGTTTCTATGATACAAGAATGATAAATTTTTGAAAATACTATACACAACTATATGATACAATGCATAAATTTGTATGCTTTCTCATTATATCAAAAGCTTCAAACTACAACTCACAGAAATTAGAAATGAGTTATTAAAAAAACTTATTGTCAAGTTCAATTTGCTCCAAATCAAAATTGCATTATCTAATTTACATAATTTTTTGTTTAACTAATTTTTGTGGGAAAAAACACTTAGTGTACAAAGTAAAGCAAGAGTTTCTTTCTAGGATTTCAAAGGCTTGTTGTTCACAAGTCCAATAAGATCATTATTGACCATAGCAGAAACCACCTGCACTAATAGTGTTAAGTCAAAAAATATTCCACAGAAAGAAATATATTTTAGATAAAAAAAGCCAGTTAGCCTTCTAAAATCTAGATAGTTGAATACAAGAAGGATGGTAAAACATAAAACATTAAAAGACTTTAGGACATTGCAAATGCCATGCAATTAGTATAGCATCATAACATTAAGATAGGAACAATTCATTTTTCTTAAATATTCATCATGAGTTTTCTCCCATAAAGAACTCCCCCCTCGACATGAGAAATAAGAAGTGCATCTACCATTTTGTTTGCTGACAGGCATTGCGTGACTTCTCCCTTATAATCACCAACAACTAAACAACTTTGAATGGCTTCATTGTATTCTTAGTATTCAGTCAAATCTTTACTAGCTTCATGTTGCACCTCTTCTCCATTTCCTAGGGTATCCTTCCCAACAACAAAATCATTTTCAGTGAGAGGAAGTGAGGAATCTTCTTTCGGTCTGTGCAAATTATCAAAAACCTCCTCGCCATTGTCTCTAGGGGATGTAACATTTTATCCACCTTTTGACTAAACTGATCGATCTAATTGTGTTGTATCATCAAGAGTGACATTGTTGATTATTGCACTGCTAATATCATGAATGTTGGCAAATTGAGCTTCCTATAAGTCTTGATTATCTGTTGACTGCACTTGAAATCCAAGGTGCTCAAGTAGCTTTGTCCTAGCATTTCTTTCATCTTCAAACATGACTCTTAGGAAATTCCATGTCTCCCTCTCTTCTTCCAAACTAAATCAATGCAAAAACCAAAAATTTGCAAGTGAAGCAATGCAAATGAATGTAAATTGTTATTAATCCCATTCAAAAAGTATCCACAAATAAGTAACCAAGAATCCTAAGACTTCTTATTGCACAAAGCTCGCAATGATTATTTTTCACCATCTGCTATTGTAGCTTCAAACTCTATTGAATGAAGCACCAGACTGTCCTCGGTAACAAGATTATGTATATATACCTATTAAAATAGAATAAAAATAAGACCATCTATCATCTTAATGACATGTACCAAAGAATAAATTGTACTCTACCTTAGAAGAGCCAACAAAACTCTGTGACGTACCGGGCCGAAATGAAGCGAGCTTTCCTCCAAATCCAAAACTGACACCAACTGGTCTCTTCAACCACTTAGGAGCTTTCAAGAGTGGACCTGAAAAGGGGAAAATGAAAAGATAGACATCATGTATTTGCATATAGGATCCCAATTCATTGAGAAAATATTATAAGTGAGATTCCCATTTCTTAACTAAGTCATGTATGGTTATCACATAAAGCAACACTTACCACCCACTTTATGTTTGAAAGCAATTAAAGCACTATACTTGGGTTATTCACAGAGAGTCATTAGTCAAGTACTGTAGGAAAAAAATCATGGGAATATCAAACTAGTAGAGCATAGATAGCAATAGGGATCATGCATAAATCTCATTAACAGATTTGCATCAATTAAGGTAGATGTATTTCGACAATGAAAAAAATCTAGATGAAATAGACCTACCTTCCTAACAATTTCACTTCTGCCTATGATTTTCATTAACACTGAAGGTATATGTAGATTGGAAAGGTACCGTTGGGCTCTAAAGGCCCCTTATTGTGCGATTAAACAATACATACAATTGGGGAAATGTCATTATATGTAATGACATAAGTTGAGGTTGAAGGTATTGTTTGATGCCAATTCAAACAATGGTGGCTCTTGCTGAAATCTACCTATACCTTCTCATCATGGCAAGGACAGTGAGATGTAGTTAAACCATGGAAGTCATGCATATATTTTGATGAAAAATCCTGGGCCATCATCACTAGTGTTAGGTCTCAAAGTGCAGTTTTTAAACCATAAAGGGGGTTCCAACCCCTTGATACACCTTTGGCCCACAAACAAGGTAAGTAGGAATAATTACCTTCTACTATTCAGGCTCTACCAAACCTAGGTGGGTATACCTGAACAATAAGGTTGATTTGCAGATAGATATGGTTCCTAGATTGAGCAATCTACTTACTATGGCACGTGAGATGATGCAAATGCAAAGTTTTAATGTCTAAATACTAGTGAGAGTAATTGAGAGTTCAAGTTTGTGAGTTGTATTTTGTATGTACTATCTAATTATTACCAGTGCCTACTTCTATTGGGTGGATGGAGTGGAGGGATGAATGATGATTTTGGAGATAGGGTTCTGTAAGATAGGTAGATTCACTCTTCAGCTTAACTCGAATAGTTGGGAACTTTGAATGTGTGCACCTTATGAAAACGTGCAAGTATGTCAATTATTTGGACTCTTCTTAGTAATCCTAGTGATATCCCCTTATGCTACTGTGAAGTTGTGAAAGGATTTAATTCAGATGTGAAAGGAAACCAATTAAGACAATCTATTCAAAAGGACTTTAATCCAAATAGGAACCTATCAAATTTGATTTCTTAAAATGAATTTTAATTCTTCTGCACACTGAAACCAATCAACAACGTCACACAACTACCACAAATGTGTAGTGACAAATTAAATGTATTTCCACACACTCAATTTGAATAACATAAATAGCCACTTTGAAGACAACCAAATAACATATAAGCATATAAATCCACACAACAGTTGAACACTTGAAAGCAAATTAACAATTATGCATAACCTTCTCCATTATATTTGTCTTTGAATAATATGCATTATAACAGTAGTTTTTGATATGAGATGGATGATCTATTTGGGCCTTGGTCTCTCTTATATATGTGAGAGGCAACAAGCTACAAACCCATTACAAAAAGTCATGTTTTTTGATAACTAAACATAATTAAGAAAATAAAATATTGCAGCAACTAAATGCATTGATCTGTTAATCTCCAAGCAGAAGCCCGTGACCACCTAAGATCTATTCAAAGCTTCTACTCCATGATATGGTGCTCATGTTGCCGGCTGACTCCTTTCATCCTGATGGTTTCCCTACTGTGTGTGGTGTATCCATAGTTTGGTTGAGGAACAAATTGAATGTAGAGAGGTGATGGATGTATTCTTTTTCAGCACAAGTATCTGCATTGGAGATCACCTCTCTCATATCATACTCCCTATACATCATCTTCTCGAGCTGGTTGTGAGTATTTTGTAAAATTGTATCCTCATCATTGATCTCTTGTAATGCAGCAGTTAGAATCGCATTAAAATCTTCCTTCCAATCATCATATTCTCGAGGATTTCCCATATCATCATAGAGTGTTAGAGTTGAATTGAAGCACTCGAAATCCTTGACGAGCCTCTTATGATATCCATTGTGTGCTTCTACTAATGTGTTATGTGTTTGCATTGTCTGTCCTTTCAGGATTTGCTTGTCTTGAAGCTCTTGTCTCTTTTTTATTATTATCCCCTGTAATCCTTCGTTCTCCTCTAATGTTGAGAGTACCTGTTTAAATTGCCTCCAATATTCATCTGCACATTTCATCATCTTGTTGAATCTTCCCTTGATCATTTCGGATGCAGTCTTATACTTGATGGTTTTGACTTCCTTCTCCAATTCTTTACAGTTTTCCTGAGATTCCAGGTGGCACTGCTTCCAATAAGTTGTATCAGCCATTGCATCCAATACTCTCTTATCTTTCTCAAGCCATGGGGAATACAATTCTGGTGTGGAAGAGGAAGATGATCTTTCTCTTTGATGTGCTAATTCCTTCTTCAACCTGTCATTTTATTTAACCAGCTTATCAATTTGTGCCTTGGTGAACTTTGCCACATTGAAATTCAACTTTGTTGTCTCCATGGGGTTGGTATCCCCTACTCTTTGAACCAAGAGATGTCCAAACATTTGGTTTGGATTATCAATCATAGCTGGTCTTTTGTCATGGGGGTACAGTGACCAAATAATCAAGGTGGCCTCATCTGGATTGTATCCAGATCCCGAATACATCTTGTCACTTGCTTCATTTGTTAAATTCATTTTTTTATCTCCTCTGTCTGAAACTATCAAAAACAATTGTAGAGCTTATATCCCATCTGGGAAAAAGCAATACTCCAACTTCTTGGAGTAACTCTCTCCCTCTCTCAAGATTGATGGACTCCATCTCTTTGTCTATTTCTTTTTTCAATTCTTTCAAAACAACAGCTTCTCATTCAGGAGTGACATCCTGCATCTTTTGTCTCATTTTCTTTCCTTTATATTCATAAACAAATGATTTAAACTCAGGAGACTTAACAAAATCTCCCTCAGAAATGAACTCTTGTCCAGCCTTGACCCTAACATCATCTGATAATTCATTTGGTGCTTCAAATTTTACAACATTGTGTTCATGAGGAGGCTCATATTGTACAATTACAATAGCACTTATTTGTTTTACTTTCTCTTCCTCCTCATCACTTTCCTCATCACTCTCCTCTTCACTCATCTCAGTATCTACAAAAAAACTCACATCAGGAGTTGGCTGTGAAGGGATATAATCTAAGGGCTCTCTATCTTTAGCCTACACTCCTTAATAGGTTGCATGAGGGGATTCAAAGACAAATGAAGGCACATTCTTTACCACTTCATCCATATGAGAAATGAGTTGCTCAATCCTTGCTAGAGGATCATGTATTTCACCAAATTCCTTCGAATAAGATGGGAAATTTCTTATTTTCCATTCCTCTACAAGAATAACCCTATTATATGCAGTCATTATTTTAGTGGTAGAGGCTTCATCATGGTTTCCAATTACATCTTCAACTGAGAATACATGCTCATATCCCGATAACACTTGTGATAACCTTGTTTTGTGAATAAAGCCTTCTACACCAAAAATTTTCCTTTTGTTACCTAGAGGGAGGTTATACTGTGATAATTTAGCATCAATTTCCTCATATCCCTCATTTGAAAACACTGTAAAGTCTCCAAAACATAAGGTGTTGGGCAAGATCAATTGTTTGTTGTGTCCTTTGAGGTTTTTGGAATAAGATTTTTCCAATTGCCTCACAATTTCTAAGTAGGCAATTCTATTAGGAACTACTCATGGCAACAAGTGTGGAGTTCCTTCAAACCCATAAACCCTAATCACTGTGCAGTCAGGAAAAGCATACCAGTCTCCCCAGTTATGATCCACCTTTTTCCTTGGGTCATTTTCCTTTGGTCTTAGAAACTTTTTCACTTCTGGGGATAAGTTATAATCACGCAGATATCCCATCCACTCTGTTAATGGTTTCACAAAAAGCTACTCAAAATAAAGAAAATGAGATCTACCAAATTGACTATCCCACAGTGAAGTCCACATCTGTACAAGTTTGAGAATCCCATTTTCATCTGTATATTTTATTCTTAATTCTTGACTCCAGACCCTTCTAACATGTCCCTCGTGCATGAGAAAATGCATGAAAAGAGAATAATGTTTGAAATGAATATATTCACTATTGTTTTTAATCTTTACAAGCTTCCAGTTTAGGTCATTGGCCAAGTATCTAGCATAATTGAATGACCTGGAATCATTGCTTTATATGTCTGCAACTAAGACCATTGGGGAAATAGACATGAGGGGTGGGACCTCTACCCCCAAGACCTAACCTGCTGAATAATAAGTGTATCTAAAATATTCTTCAAACAAGTCCTCATGAAAAGGAAGGTTTTCATTACTCAAAAACCTCCTGAGTTGGCCTGCTTCATTCTTAGGCCTATGCAAGGGTAGTTTCCATCATTTGTATCTAGTATACATATGGTGATACTCTATCAAGAGATCTCTAATCATGAATGGCAAGTTCAGAGGACACTCCAACTAAAACACATTAGAAATTAAATCCTCAGAAATAATAAGCATGTCAGCCCCATTATGTGCTTGGATAGTTCTCCTCTTGGGGTCGTATCTGCTAGCTAGAGCTTTAATTAATTCTACATTTACGAACACATTGGGCACCATGAGTCTTCCCAAGTGCAACCTCCACGGGTTGCAGACTGGCTGAAACCTAAATTGTTTCTTGTAATGATACATGAAAAGCTCATACCCGCATTGTGGTGTCCAAATATCCCCCAAGCCTTTATGTTTATCTAATAATCTACCCATTGAAGGATTCATTTGAGCAACCCTCCTGGGTCTTGGCCCCAACCTAGGGCATTGATCTATCAGGTCTTGATTCAAGAGTCTCTTCTCAGTTTTTTGTTTCTTAGCTTTGGGTTTTTCTGTATTTTCCTCCATTGTTCGAATTCTTAATCCTTTGAAAAATAAAACTTTTCAGTTGGGATTGATGTACTTAATTGGGTCTCACCTCCACTAGTTTATGCTACGTGAGAATTCCTAACCTTTCCTTTTTGCTTCTATCCTCAGTGAAATCTTCCAGACTGTGCAACAATTATGCGATCAACTTGTGATATAATTCACTTCAACTCTGGCTCATAAATACACCAACCATTTCAGTCTTGTCATCGAGGGGAAGCATTTATTTTTAAATATCTAGACGATGCCTTGAGATGTCACATCAGTTAGCAATCAATCATCATCGTTGTATTGGCGAGACTGCAATCCTTATTCCACCGATAGCCACCCTCTCCTCCAACACTTTTCCTTCGGTCTATCAGTGGGACGCCAAAATATATTACCTCGATACACATTAATTCCCCTGATATATAATAAATCTTAATAATTTATGATCATATCGGGCCATCGGGGGAATGTAGACATTCGTTCCACCGATGTTCATGTGTTACAATGATGTTCTTACTTTTGTTGACTCTATTGGTCTATCGGTGGGAACACCTTAGGAGTTAGCCAGATAGGGTGTTGTTACACCAATACTAGGTTATGAACTATTTTCATCAAGCCATCAATGAGGCTATGATGGGGGTTCTACCAATGATGCATTGTTAGGCCGATAGTGCTAATTTTTACTTAGGAAAAATTATGGAGTCTCAAAGTTATTTATGGGTGTGACAATTTGGCAATGTGGGCTACAAAATGGATCCTATCACACAAATTTCAACAATTTTTGTTGATCATAAAATTAAAATGTGATGATTTTTTGTGGAATGTGGAGGATTGGTGGGTGGAGGCTAGTGAAAAATGTGAAATTTTCCAGTTCTAACAACTAGCACAATGAAAATAACATGCATAGGTCATACAAAAAAGTAAGAGAGAATAAGAATCAGTAATGGATAACTGAATAAAGCTTGTTGTCTCCAAGAAGAGAAATACCACATATATATGGTGTTCATTACCTAGCTTGACCAGATCAATGTTAATCCTTTAATTTATAATATTCTTTATGTTACTACAGTTTTTCCAAAGAATTATGACAAGACGAATGCTAGTTCTTCAATAATGAAGATACTGTTTCAAGCTAGATGCATATTTGCAATGGTTGAAAAAAATATTTGTTAGAGAGACAAATGAATCTCCTAGCATTTCCCATGATTGAATAGGCTCTGCTACACTTGAAACTGCTAATGCATGCATATCTAGTCAGTTGAATTGTCCAAAGTACTTCTGTAGGAACCAACTCAGTTATTTTTTGGACAACATATACATCACATTCGCTAAGCACACCTCCCAGACCCTCCTATAACCACAGTTTTCAGGGGATTTCTCATGGCAATTTGGAAGTAAATTTTGGAGACACTCTTATAAAGAAAGCATGACTTCTTCATAGAGTTGTGTAAACATTTAAAACCCTTATCCCCAGAGCCACTCTACCAAATAGAATAAAATTATAAAAAATAAGGATATATTTTCCAATTAAACAATTACTCCAAAATATTACCTAATGAGCCTCCACCAAACACAGCCTCTCTAGAATCTATTTGATTGCAAGCCTGAAATGGATGCACATCAAAAGAGACAACTCCACATTAATTATAAAGATGTTCCTTATGAACAAAAAGGAACACAACTAACTCACCAAGGAAAAAACATAGTAGCATCTGGCATGTAATTCTAAGTTAGGTGAACCTAGAGATAAGCTTGTCAAGAAATACTTGCAGCGTGCTAAAATACTTGTAGAAGATATATATCATGCACTTCTAAGAGATGATTTTGAACACAAACACTTGTGATCCAAAATCAATTCTGAGTGTATGGCTATGTTAATTTTGTCCTCTTTGACAATTAGACAAAATACTCTTGGCCTTCAACTCACTTATATATAATAAATCCTTATGTCACATTTACATTAACTGATTAACACTATATGACTATTACTGGTATATTTAAATATTTTGTATCACCTCCACTCATTCATGACCCACAATGAACATTACATTCTAGCACTTTCCATAATGTTATTTGTGGATCAATCCACTTTCAAGGATCAATCATGTTTTGGCTTTAAGTATCTGGAATTTGCAAGATCCACATCAATCTAGATAATAATTTGGACTTATATATTAAGACTCAAAAGTCAAATATCACAAAACAAGTAAACAACTAAAGACTCAAATCTTATCAACAGGGGCACTTTCAAGTTTTACTTTCATAACACAAGCAATGCAAAAGAAAGAAATACAAAAAGTAGCTCAAAGGGATATGAAAGTACAAGTTACATGAGTAACAACCATGAAAACAAACCAAAAAAAATAGTTGTATTAGTTGAACTCAAAAATAGATTATAAGTTAGAGATGACAAACCTTTAAATGTTATTTATCTAGTGGTTTAAATAACTTGTCTATATTTATAAGTCAGACAACTTGTAAAATGTATAATTGTTGGCATGGGAATGAAATTGGATTGTTGTTGATGTTTGTTATTCTCATGGACAGGTATTGAAGCACTTGCATGAGTGATAAAGCTTGTTTGGATAGGACCTAGAGACTTTTGAAAAGGCGGGCAAGGAATTTGGAGTTTTCTACAACAAATTTGAAGTCAACAAGGCCCTCTACAGTGAATTTAGAGGTAATTCAAAACCCTCATTGCTGAAAGTAAGCTGATAGGAAACATAGGCATATTCCATTCTCAATAGGTAAACTTAAAATGACTGTAAGATAGATCTCAAAACAATGACTCATTATATCCTCTTCTTTTTGTTATGGTCTGTACTAAAAGTGGCTACTTTCAACAATGTTTTGGCATCTTTCTTTTCATATTTATGTTTTTTTCTTTAAATCAAAAACTAAATTAATATGGTAATGCAAAATATTATAGATGGATGAGCGTCAAAATTTGACTATGGATCAATATCATGCATATGATGAGAGGGACATTGGCAACTATCCATGTCCATGCAAAAATTGTCTTGGTGGAAAGGTGAAAAAAAGAAATATGATTTATTGACATATGACAAGATATGGGCATAGTGGTATAAGCCCTTGGGCTTACAATTATTATGAAGATATATTAGAATGTCAAACTATGAGAGATGAAAAGGAAACAAACATAGATGAAGTGGCACCAAACATAGATGAAGAGGCAAAAATGTTTGACGAAGGGTTTGAAGTTGATAGAATGTTGAATGAGGGTCTAAATGATGATTGGTCCAAGTCAATGGACGATGCTTTAAAGCCTGTGTATGCTAATTTCAAGTTAAGTCATTTCAAAACAATCCTTCAAATTCTTAACTTGCAAGTGGTGCATGGTTGGAAAAATGAGAGTGTAGATCAGTTATTGGCATTATTAAATTCATTGTTACCAGCTGACTCCACATTGCCAACAAAATGAAGTCAATGTAAAAAGAAAATCAGTAAGCTCGGCTTGGGGTATGAAAACATCCACACATGTGTGAATGGTTGTGTATTATTTTGCAAAATTCTTACAAATGAGAGTGAATGTATGAAATGTCATGAACTGAGATATAAGGGTTGAAATTAGCGTTGGTTCCTAGAAAGGTTCTTCGCCACTTTCCAATAATCCCATGATTACTCCAAATGTATAGGTGTAGAGACATTGCTGAACTTATGCAGTGGCATGCCCAAAATAAGAGCACTGATGGAAAAAAACATGTGTTTGATTCTAAGACATGGATGGAATTTGATAACAGATTGCCCGATTTTTCTCAAGATCCTCGTAATATAAGGTTGGGTTTGGCTCTAGATGGGGTGAACCCACTCTCATATCAAAGTACTAAATGGTCAACTTGGCTAGTGTTTCTAATAAATTATAACTTGCCTCCATGGTTAGCAACTAAACCATTTTTATTAATGTTATCATTGATTATACTAGGAAAGAAAAGTGTGACTTCAGATACAATAGATGCTTATCTAGAGCCATTATATAATGAGCTAATGGAATTGTGGAAAGGAATTGAAGCAATTCAATCTTTAAGGGATGGTCATTCAATCAAATTCACTTTAAGAGCTTCCTTATTGTTTACAATTCATGATCTTCCTGCATATGGCACATTGTCTAGTCTCTATGTTCATGGATACCATGCATGTCCTACTTGCAACTTTAAGGATTTTGTGAGGCACTCAAGAAGTTTGTGTAAGTGTATTTATTGTGGACATCGTGCTTACCTTAAAATGGATCATCCATATCGTCGACAAAAAACACCTTTCAATGGTCAAGAAGAGAATCATGAAGTGTCATTGCTAATAACAGGTGATTACATTATGGAGAATGGACAAAAAAGAATGCCATTTATTGAAAATTATGCGATTGCTAGCAATAGATATGATCCATGTAATGACAGTGATGTAAAATGGTTGTGCATATTGTATAAGTTACCATACTTTAAGGATATAGCCATTAGGCATACTGTTGACTTTATGCATACTGAGAAAAATATAGCTTATGCTATTATAGAAACTCTTTTTGGTGCTCTTGATACTATTTCATCACGTGAAGACTTTCGAGAAATAAAGATTTGTCAAAATATTTGGGTTTAAAAATATGATAATGAAAAATATAGAAAACCTAGTGCTCCTTATGTTTGGAGAAAGGAACAACATGCACAATTCTTACAGTTGATGTCTTAGACTCACTTTCTCACTAGATATGTAAGTAGTAGCATCAGAAGCCAAAATGACAATAGCTTAAGAAGCCTCAAGACCCATGACTATCATGTCATAATCGAGAATATTTTACCTATTGTGGTAAATATATCAAGTTTGGAAAAGGGGCCAAGATTGGAAATTATAGGGTTGGGCCTAATATTAAAGAGAATGAGTTTACATGTATTAGATCCTTCAAACTTTGATAGTTTGAGGGAGGTTGTTGAAGTCCTTTGTCTATTAGAACGAGAATTTCCACTAGCAATCTTTAACATTTCTATGCATCTTTGAATACATATAGAATATGAACTAGAGCATTGCGGCCTAGTAATAACGAGATGGATGTATCCTATAGAACGATATATGAAGGTTTTGAAAAAAATTGTCCATACTAGGGAAAAACCAGAAGGCAGCATGTCTAAGGGAAATTCAATGCAAGAGGCCATGGGATTTTGCACAAAATATATGAAGGATTTTAAAAATTCCAATCAACGTGTATGGGATGATGACGAAGATGAGAGAGTTGAAGGTGAAGTATTAGAAAGAAATGGATGTCACTTCAAGCTATCATATCAAGAAAGAAGTGCAATACATTCCTTTATTCTTCAAAACACATCTTCGTTCGATAAGTAGCATGGGTAAAAAAAATTACACAATAATTTATTTACTCAATTGCATTTACACATTTATATTATTAATCTTACTATTTGTACGCCATTATTCTATGTAGAAAATATGAAGAAGAGAATCAAATTTGGATGCAACATCGACCTCAAAGGCGCATACATCATGATTTGATTGGAGCTGATTCTTTTCCAAAATTTGAAGAATGGATTGTGAATGCAATCAATGATGCAAAAGAAGAAGGTCAAGATATAACAACAGAGGAAAGTAAGTTTTCATGACCTCCAAATTTATGGTCTATGCATTTTAGTGGAATGTGGGCCTATGGTAGTCATTTAAGAGTGGAAGAAAAAGACAAAGGAAAGACAAATTGTGATTGTGTTGTTAGTGCTGAATTTCTTCATGAAATTGAGAAGAAATTTTATGTTCGATTCATCCAAGAAATTATTCAAGTGGATTTTGGTGAAAATAGTCCTATATTATTAAAATGTAAGTGGATCTGACCATCCGAAGTACAATTTGATGAGTATGGATTTGTACGTGCAAATACATGACAATTTTTATCAGAGACAGATGAGCCATATGTTTCCCCTCTTCAAATTAACCAATCGTTTCTAATTGATGATGTAAGAAGCCTAGGTTGGTCATATGTCATTCAAATAGAGTCTCGTTCGAGATGAAAATTCATGGAAGTTGTTGATGTAATGCCTAATGGGCAATATGTTAATTTACAAGAAACATTCGAAGAAGTGGATGAAGACAATGAGGGACTGTTTGAAGAAGAGATTTTGATTACCAATGAAGAAATTGGGAGAGCTAATGTATTGCATGTCACAAATGAGGATGAGGAAGAAAATCAAGTAGATGTAGACACGAGTGATCAGGATTTTGATCTTGTTGGAAATGCAGATGATTATTGATTAGCCCCATTTTATGACCTTTTATGTAAGACTTTTATGTTTTTTTAAGACTGTTTTATGTTTTAAGGACATGGAGTTTCAGACCAATACCCGTTTCAAAGATTTAATGTTGAAAAAAGTTGCTATATGAATGTAATATGAATATGTTTTCATATAAAAATGAGGATGCAATATCTTTGTATCAAGTTGCTAATTTATACATTACTATTTTTGTGGACATCAGGAAATGAAGAAAAAGAATTTAAGGCGCAAATTAGATGATAGTGATCACAATGTTGAAATTCTAGTGACAAATTATGAGCGCTTTCATGAACATGTGGCCAAGAATAATGAATATTTATCATGTCTTGGTTTGACGTCAAACAGGCAAGTTGTAAATCCACTAAGTAGTAAATCATTTGTTTAATATTGTTTAATGAAATTTTATAAGCAAGAGCTTTATGTATATAAGACATGATATGATATATTTTTTTGTTTTATAGGCAAGAAAAAGAGAGCAGAGAAAATGCAGCGAAAAAAAGAAAAAAAGTAAAGATACAGTGCTGCCAGCTCGTAGAAGCCAACGCTTTTGTGATTCAACAAATGAAGTTGGTGAAAAAAATAGTTGTGATGAAGTGAAATATGTGGAGACCACTACTGATCTACCTACTCATGCCACATGTGATCTGGCCAAGGAGCATGAAGTTCTCGTTAATCAAAGTCATGAAGAGAGTCCATTTGCATCTGATGTGCCTGATGAGAGTGCACTTGTTGCATCTACAACTTTTGAAGGAATTAGTGAATCAGCCAGAAATATTTGTAGTGGTGAAACAAAAGATGTGCCTCCTTATGTTAAAAGACAAATATTTAGCTGAGATTTATACAGATCTATAGAGAGGAACGCAAAAGAAAGAATATTAGAAGGGAAGAAGCCATTCTTGGTTGAGGTATCAAGAGATGGTGAACCCATTGGGAAAAATGTTGCAAGGTGGGCCTCCGAGTTGGGCGTAAGATGTAGGGCCCATTTGGATATTTGCAAATCAAATTTTGTAGAGAAAGATCCACGAAATGTGGAATATGTTATACAAAAAATGGAAAATGCCTTTGACACTATTAGTGGAAAATCTCTAGAAAATATTACAAGCACAAGACTTTTGATGAATAGTTTTAGATACAATTGTAGAAAAAAAATCATGGAGGGAAAATAGATGTTTGTTGTACCCAAAATAATTTTTTTGGCATTCTGTATAAATTGAGCTAAATCTTGTTAAAATGCCATGTTAAGTCAGTTTTAGGTCAATTCAATCATAGAATATTGGTGGGTTTCTGTCAAAGAACACATGTGCAAAATTCTAAAAATTTGAAAATTAGGGTTTTTTGCCCCTATTTTCAGGGAAACCCCCGAAAATAGGACCTTCCCAGAAATGATTGAAAATGATTTTGATAAGATTAAAAGGCTTCACGATCACATTGGTCAAGTCAGAATCATCAAAAGACATGTTTTACTCTGGTGGGTCTATTTCTATTTTTCAGGAACAAAGTTAGAACCTCTGTAGCCATTAATGGCAGATTGGCCAGTACCAGGTGCTGAAAGTTAAACTTCAAAAGCTTCAACGACACAACCATGGCGGAAAAGGTCAAAATGATGCTGTTTGATGAAGGAGATTCCTGAAAGTGAAAAAGGTCAAAATTTGACTAACTCTGGAAACGTTACGAAGGAGAAAACTCAAAATGCTAAAAAGAGCCTTTTTCAAGCAGGGGCGCCCATGATCTTTGAGGGTCAAATGCAGTCAGTAAGATCATCCAAAGCAGTCATTCTTGATGTTTGATTGCTGGCTCGATAGTGAAACAAACATCTAGATCATCCGATGAATAGATCACAAGCAGCTGCTGACAAAGCAAAAAGAGGTAGTTGAGGAAATGTCGGGAAACCACAGTTAATGACGAAGTTCTAAGAAAAAAGAGCCTTTCCAAAAGAAAGGCGCCCTTCTTTCTTGACCTCCAGATGCTGATAAATGGAAAAAGGCTTCCCAGGATAACCTTCTCAACTCAAGTAGATCTCGGAAACGCAACTGCAAGCACCAACATCTGAGAAAGCATTCAACAGATAATCCAGATCAAAGTAGGCAACTTTTCAGATGAAGATGATCAGACCAAAAGTTAAAAGCGCCCTTTTCAAGGAGGGGCGCCCTTGAATAAAGGAACCCTAAAATAAGATCTAGGTTTTCTGAAGTCAGTCATTCTTGGCAGGACAGAGCTGGGTACCTGATGAGACATCAAGCGAAATCATCTGACTCTCCAATCAACGAGAAATCCATATCAAAGCACGAGAGGTCATTTCAAAAGACTGAAGAACGAAGTTTGAAAATTCACTAAGGCATTAGCAAAAGCACCTTTCCTTGGAAAAGGCGCCCATTCTTTTGAAGCCCTAAACTCGGCTTTTCATCATCATATCTCCCAAGCACTTCTTTCCAGTTTGGATCCAGCTCCGCAATGAATATGTTCCCAACATCTCAGGATCAACAGATAACGCTAGATTCAAGATCAAACAGAGGGCTTTCAGGAGAGAAAATATTTAAAAGTTTGCAAGAAACCAAAAGGGACACCTAAAGAAGTCCAGGGTCAATTTGTTGACTAAGTCAAGAGTTTTTTGAGTTAAAGTTGGCTAAAACACTCCACGATTGGTGGAAATCACCTTTTTAACTTTAGATCAAGCCAAAATCACCTTTTGAGCTTGAGTTAGGTCCCCAAACTTGTGGATCTGAAGCTTAAACATATATATTCAAGGTGAAGGCGTCCCATTTCATTATTTCATTGCAGGTTAAGAGATCAAGATCAGCCACAAGCTCTCAAGGACGCCATTAGCAAATCTGAACAAGGTTTTCATCCGTTCTTCAAATTTTCTTGTAGATCTGAAGCAGAAGAGGATAGCTATTTTGAGGATTGGACCTAGAGATAGATTTTTTCAGGGAATCAGATAAAACTTCCAATCCACCTTCTGTCTATTTCCTCTCTTCTGGTCTTAGGTTTTCTTGCATTTGACAGAAAAAGCAGCAGGCTACATCAGATCAGATCAACTGGGTAGATTCAACATTATTTTCTAGAGAAACCCATCTTGAAAATTTTTCCAAAATCAGCAAACTTGCTGCCCCTATTTTTGGAAGTTTTTACGAAAAAGTTTCAGAATCCAAATTCTGAGGAACTGGGTTTGTTTAGCATTGAAGCACGAACAAAACCCATGTGCTAGATTTTCTCCAGAAAAATACTTCTTGGCGAGGCGCTATTTTCAAGGGTTTCTGAAAATCATCTGAACAAGGTCAAGATTACTGTCAATCTTTAAGTTTTTCAAGATGCAGTACTCCCAGGTACAATACAAGACTAAGACGGTCTTACTCCATGATTACTTGAAAACAGTTGACACAAATTTACACCAAGTAAATCCAGTGGTTGATTTGGAGCAGCTAGAAGGAATGAATCAAATCACATTGCAGAATATTGAAGAATCCGGGTTGCTGCAGGCCGCATCAATTCCCATCACACTTCAAAGCGTAGAGCTTGTAATCACTTGTATCAAGCATTACAATCCTACCACCAGAGAAATCAGAGCAGCAGATGGAAGAATTGTTTGCAGTCTAAAGCCTCAGGATATCGAATGGTGTTTTGATATTCCATCATGTCCTAACAGCAAAGTCATATCAGTGACGGAATGTGAGAGGGAATTTGAGACAGCTAAGGAAAAATGTCAAAAGGTTATGGCTGAAAAATGGCTAAAAGTGACAAAGGCAAGCTTGCCTAAGTTGTTGGGACGAGGAGAATGTAAAGATGAGTACGCAGTGTTAATCACTCTACTCAATAGAATCACTGGAGAAGAAGATGGTCGTCAATTCCAGCCATGGATGTACTATGTCATTGCTAAAATCATTGGCAGAAGGGAATATTACGACTGGGCCACTTTGATTAGTGACACACTCCACTGACAAATCACTGGGTATCTGGAAGCTCATAGGTTCCACATGTGCTCTTACCTAGTATACCTAATAGCCTTCCAAGGTGATTTTAGGTTATTGAACAATGTGGGAACCTTAGGTGTGCAAAAGGTTCATGAACATTTCGCACGTCTTGAGTTTACTCAAGCGGAGCGACACTTCAAGAGAACGAGTGATAACTTCATTATGCACACAGTACGTGAGCTTAACCATGAGATGCACGTGCGTATTTCACAGACACCCAGAGAGGCAATGGTGGATTGGGCGGATTGGTTCATTCAATTCCCTACGTTCTCCTACATACGCGTGTATGGCTACATTGGCCACCTCGCCATGCTACCAAGATACCCTTTAGATAGGGTAGTCTACATGGAATTCCTGAGACAGTTGTCTGAGGTTCATGTCTACTTGCGCTTGAAGAGGAAGACAGCTGTTAACTTTCCTGTTCAGATGGGACTATATAGATGTGGATTCGCGGTAGATGCTAAGATGATGAGTCAGGAAACAGCGAGGTTTAACCTCAAGTATCTCATTGATAGAAGATCCTATGATCCCAGAGGACTCTATGCAGCACACCTCAAGCAACACTCATCACATAAGTCTTCTATGGAAGATTATTGGGTAAATTGCAAAGACGAGTATGAAGTGCGAAGAAGGAACTACAGCAGGTTCAGACTCTCACAAATTGCTGATTTTATGTCAGCAGACATCGAGGGCCTGTCCGATGATGAAGGGGAAGTCACTCTCCCCTCATTCTTCACAGATTTAGTTGACTCCCAACCACTCCCGAGAGTGGTTTGGTATGCCAAAGAAGACACATCTATAGAAGAAAGAACGAGTAGAGTGGTTAGAAATAGCCAACTCTATCTCGACAGCAAGAAATCAAGGAAGGTGATACCTCACAGAGCAAAGCCGCCACAGGTTCAGTCTACAACACCTTCCACTTAAAAAAGGAAGCCTAGGCAGAAGCAATGGTGCAATCCTCCCCGAGGGATGAGGATGTCAAAGCCTAGAACACAGAGGACACAAGTGGAGAAAGCCACACATAGTCCTGAAATAATCACGGGTATTGCTGCCCCAAAACAAAGAGTAGAGACTGCTACCCCTGATTCAGCAGAAGTTATCACGGAGGAACCAGCAGTAGTAATTGTTGAAGAACCAGTGGCTGAGCCAATGGCAGAAGCAACAATAGTAGAAGCAGCAGCAGAAATAGTGCCTGTTATGGAAGCAGAGCCGCCAATATCACCAGTACCACAGCGGTCACAAGTCCTCATCGACTTGGATTCGCCACCAAGAGACATTGCTCCAGCACAGTCTCACACATATAGCATTCAAGGGCCTCACGTCCCTCCTAGCGAAGTCCGCCGAGATTCTATTTGGCTTGAAGGCTTCCTAGGAAGAAAGAGGGAAAAACCCTCCTATGAACTTGACTTTACCAAATTCGATCACATCCCACAAGACACGTCGGCAAAAAGGTTGAAGAATAAAGTTCACATAGAAAGGAATGCAGAGTGTGAGATCATCATAGAGACTGCCGCTCCACCAGTAGAGAAAAGCATACACGAGGTCCAAGTAGAAGACTACACTTTGTCTCAACTTAACCTCGGGAAGACTACACGATAGGTGGAGGCAGACCTTCTTGGAATAGCCTCGGTGAGCGCACAAGAAAGAATGGCTAAGGATGGTAAAGAAAAAGTAGCCTTAAAGGCTAAAAATCAGAAACTGAGGTCTTACATAACCAGCTTGATACATGGCACACCAAACGTCTCAGCCCTACCAGCAGGACTACTAGATCTCCCCGCTAAACAAAATCATCGGCAATTAATAACATTCGGAAAACACTTGAGAGATCAAGTGGAAGAGTTTGTTCTCAAGGGTAGATGTATACTGGAAAACCTATACTAGTTACGGGATAGAGCACATGGACTTCGTGCAGAGATCCAGCAGTCAGAACAAAGGATTGCAGAAAAGAGGCTTGAAGACGAAAGCACAATTGCAGATTTGCAATTGGCATATCAATCAGTATACTTGAGGAAAACAAGCAACATCTTTTTGCTTGGAAGGAACAATTGGCGTACAAGGTGAAAGCCTACGACGCTCATTCAGTAGAGTTGATTGATTATAGACAGGTGGTTGCCACTATTATCAACTTCGCAAGAATGTTGGTGATATCTTTCCCTTGCATGGAATATCAGCGTGAGGGAGGAGAATACATCGAGATGGTTACTGTACAGAACCAGTTCAGGGATGTCATCCGCAGTACCTTTCTTGATGATCCAGATGGTTGCAAGCTGGCTAAGGTAGCAGCTTTATCAACCAAGTTTGAAGAGGCAGCATCTCAGTGTATTGACTTCGGAAATCAGCTCACAACGGGTGAGATCATGCTACGACGCCACGTCATCTCCTACAGAGCATTAACTCCCCAGAAGCTGATGAAGTCAATCAATGGATAGAGACACTGCTGATTAATGGCGAATTATAAATGCACCCAAAAAGGACGCCATACACCCTCCAAGTGGCATTTATGAGACTTGAGTTTGACTTGATGCTTCTTTCCAAGTCAACTCAAGATGGTATTAAATGTAGTTGGAGTTAACTTGATGCTTCTTTCCAAGTTTAACTCCACTTTCCTTAAATCATGCATTGTCAGATCCCACTGATTAAGGATGTCTATTTGACTTCCATGATTTGTGGATCTTAGATCTCCACTAAATGTGGATGTCTATTTTGGAGGGATACTTTCATTAAATTTTACCTTTAGTTTACTTTCAGTCAACTGAAGTAGTTTCCAGTTGACTCTTTGTTGAATTTCAGTTAACTGAAGTAGTTTTCCAGTTAATTGCTTGTTTCCCCTTTTTAGGAATAAATCTTGCTAATTGATTGGCAAGAACTCATTGTTAACTCAAGGAGATTCTGGGGTTTCCCACTCCTTTGAGTTCTATAAATAAGAGCTTTGGGCTCATTATTTGTTTAACTTTTACTTGCTATGCAAAATTGATGCGCCATTGTTGCCAACAGCTTTGAAAGCGTATATTTGTTCACTCTTGGATGAGAGTTCGTTGGTCGATCGTAATTGTGCATGATTTCGTGCCTTTGCTTTCCCAACCTTTGTAATTCGTTGATGAATCTTTGAAGGAGAATATCAGAAGGCGCTTGCATTTTGGTCGATCTTTTTGAGTTGTGTCCACGTCTTGTGTTTAATAGCTCATTGTTTCATTTCCCTCCTCCTTGGACATTTGTTATTGACAAGTTATCGTTTGTTGTTGTTTAATGTGTTGACTTCCAAGCTATACTTCGGATAGGAGTCCCTCCTCCTTAGCAAGCTCGTTGGCCAAGGCATCGTAAAATTGTTGTTTCTCGTGAACTATTTCCTAGCCCATACCTCGGATAGGAGTCCCTCCTCCTTGGCAGGTCTCAGATCTAGTTTACCGTATAGAGTGTTTGCTTGTACCAACCTTATCTTGGTGTATACCCGAGAGTTCAGAGCCTCGGTCATATTCTCAGGAGACGACGAATTCAGGTGATCCAACCAACCCATTCCCGCTCCTTTACCCTCATGCTCTGTTTACCTTGAAGGTATTGGATAGATAGAAGCTAGATTAGTCGTAGTTGAGATCTGCAGAAACCAGAGAAAAAGCTTAGCTACGGCGCATTGTGTTTGTGCACCCTTGTGTCCTATCGCTGAAGCATAAAAATATAGGAACTTTAATTTACATTTCCCTTCCTTACGCATTGCTCCCAGCAGAGAGGGACTTCTCCTCTTTAAATAACGAAGAAGTGTTGCAAAACATTTGAAATAGCTGAACGTTTACAATCAACACTCCAGAGGTGCTAATTTAAATGCCAACAGTTTTCTGGCACCCACCGTGGGGCAACGAGGCATCAAACTTCAAGAAAAGCTAATGCTTTTATGTCACGGGAATGATCCTCTGGCATCCAATTGCATGATCCGTACAAGAAGCAATGGATGGTAACAACAATAATGCTGGCAAGAGGCGTCTGCCTTCATTACCTTGGGGTAATAGTATTGGACCTTTGGCTTTTTCAGGTAAATCATGAATTACCTAAAGGGTCAAGGAAACACTTCCCCCAATTTCATGGCGATGGAAGTCAACACCCAGATGAACATTTTGCTGCATTCACAATGGCCTGCGCCATCTTGCATGTGCCACATGAAGACATCGCAGTGCGTCTCTTTGTGGAGACTCTTGTTGGGAGTGTTGCAGATTGGTTCAGTCACCTGAAGCCATGCATTATTACAAGCTAGGAAACTATGAGCGAGAAGTTTTTGGCGAGATTCAAGCCCGCCGAAGACAATCATATGTTGTTTTCCCAGCTTGCAAATTCAAAGATGGAACGCAATGAACACATGAGGGAATTTGTATCAAGATTTAATCGTCTTGTTACAAGAATTTCTTCTACGCTCGATCCATCACCAGAGATCCTGATAAGCTATTTCATAAATGCTCTTCCATCTGAGATAGCCTTCTTCCTGAAGATGGTGAAAGAAACAGAGTTGAAGAGTGTACAAGAACATGCCATCAAGTTGGAGGATAATATGATCACTTCCAGCTTGATGAAAACAGATTCTATCAGATCTCTGGCTTAGCAACCGTACCAACCAAAGAGAGACAATCTTCAGCCACGGTTGCCAACACCTCCATCAAAACCAATGATTGAAGCTGCACACAGTGCAGTGTTTTGTTGTTTCCATGACAATGATGAACATACCGGATCCACGTGTCCTGAGAATCTAAGAATGAACCAAATCATGGGATACGCTGAAGCTGCTCCCAGTTCTAGTTTTGTACCAACAAGTTCGAATGTTGTCTTACCACAGACGGACAACTTCGATGGCGACTCCGCAACGGGAAACTTCAAACCCGTTATTAAAGAAGAAAAAGAAGCATACCGTCAGTATTCTCTTGCGGTGAATCATGAAAAATTTTCAACGCCTGTGACTACATGTGTTCAACACTTGAAAGCATAGAAAGAAGAGGAAGAAAGATGGAAATCAAATGAAAAGGGTGAAGAGATGTCTTCCACTTCCAATCCCAGATCTTCACAGAAGAATGCTATGCCAGTTGCTCAAGAGATGTCTTCAGCAAATTTTGACATCGTAGCTCCCATGATGAAGACCAAGGTACAAATCTCTCAACTGGAATATCTTCAGGACCATCCAGAACAAATAGATCAGATTCTCAATGGTGTAAAGAAGCAGGCTGTGCTCAGGTTATCTATTCCAGCAAGAGCAAAGCCTAAAATAGGTCCTTGTAATTATGTGACTCTATCAGAGATAGAAACTAAAGATCAGAACATTGTTTGTTCTGAAAAAACACTGACAAAGGACGCAAGGTCATGGACAACACAGTTCCATGGAGGTTGTTCAGATACAAGTTCAGAAGCAGGGGAAGTGATCATCTCCCCTAAAGGACAGTTGCACCCATCTGTGCAATTGGAATTCACTGAAGCTGAGAAAGAGGTGCTTCTGTTAGGCCTCAAAGATGCCGAAGACATGGGAATGAAACTCCTATGTATTAAAGGTGATTTGGAGCTGATCCAAGAACCGATCAAAGGATATTTTCAAGTCAGCAAAGATCACCTACGGCATTATAGAAATCAAGTTTGGAACTTGATCGACTGGTTTGAAGAGTTCAACATCCCGAGAATGAACTATAGCGGAACTAATGCCTCAGGGGTATCAGCTTTCCCATTTGCATCATATTCTGACTTCTGTCAAAGTAATTTTGCTTGGATATATGAATACCTGAGAATCTTCATCCCAGAGGGATTGTCTCCTGCAATTCCCATCGAAAAGAAGTAAAGCCTTTCAGGCAGAAGCAACACCGATGGGAGGCTCTTCGCACTGCCATGAAGCAGGAAATAATTGAAGCATTTCATCCCTTTGGGGATGAGGTGAGTTCTTTGTAAAATAATTTTTCTTTGCTTTAACGTTATGTTGTTATGTTTTTCCCCGTTCAATGTAGTATTGTCGTGTTTTAGGTGATTTCTTAGATGTTTTGTCGTAGGTGAATAAATTGGGGAACCCAATAAATAAGGTGAACTCTATTTTTAGGTATGTATTGAATCAAAGTCCTGACTCCGTTACCCAACTGATAAGATATACTGGTCTATGAAACTTGAGATTCTCGGTTCTCCTATGCTGTAGGTATCCGACATGGTCACCAGACGGAGCCTAATGTTGTACCCAAAATAATTTTTTTGGCATTCTGTATAAATTGAGCTAAATCTTGTTAAAATGCCATGTTAAGTCAGTTTTAGGTCAATTCAATCATAGAATCATGGTGGGTTTCTGTCAAAGAACACACGTGCAAAATTCTAAAAATTTGAAAATTAGGGTTTTTCGCCCCTATTTTCTGGGAAACCCCGAAAATAGGACCTTCCCAAATGATTGAAAATGATTTTGATAGGATTAAAAGGCTTCACGATCACATTGGTCAAGTCAGAATCATCAAAAGACATGTTTTACTCTGGTGGGTCTATTTCTATTTTTCAGGAACAAAGTTAGAACCTCTGCAGCCATTAATGGCAGATTGGCCAGTACTAGGTGCTGAAAGTTAAACTTCAAAAGCTTCAACGACACAACCATGGCGGAAAAGGTCAAAATTATGCTGTTTGATGAAGGAGATTCCTGAAAGTGAAAAAGGTCAAAATTTGACTAACTCTGGAAACATTACGAAGGAGAAAACTCAAAATGCTGAAAAGAGCCTTTTTCAAGCAGGGGCGCCCATGATCTTTGAGGGTCAAATGCAGTCAATAAGATCATCCAAAGCAGTCATTATTGACGTTTGATTGCTGGCTCGATAGTGAAAAAAAAATCTAGATCATCTGATGAATAGATCACAAGCAGCTGCTGACAAAGCAAAAAGAGGCAATTGACGAAATGTCAAGAAACCACAGTTAATGGCGAAGTTCTAAGAAAAAAGAGCCTTTCCAAAAGAAAGGCGCCCTTCTTTCTTGACCTCCAGATGCTGATAAATGACAAAAGGCTTCCCAGGATAACCTTCTCAGCTCAAGTAGATCTCGAAAACGCAACTGCAAGCACCAACATCTGACAAAGCATTCAACGGATAATCCAAGTCAAAGTAGGCAACTTTTTAGATGAAGATGATCAGGCCAAAAGGTAAAAGCGCCCTTTTAAAGGAGGGGCACCCTTGAATAAAGGAACCCTAAAATAAGATCCAAGTTTTCTGAAGTTAGTCATTCTTGGCAGAACAGAGCTGGGTACCTGATGAGACATCAAGTGAAATCATCTGACTCTCCGATCAATGAGAAATCCAGATCAAAGCACGAGAGGTCATTTCAAAAGGCTGAAGAACGAAGTTTGAAAATTCACTAAGACATTAGCAAAAGCGCCTTTCCTTGGAAAAGGTGCCCATTCTTTTGAAGCCCTAAACTCAGCTTTTCATCATCATATCTCCCAGGCACTTCTTTCCAGTTTGGATCCAGCTCCGCAGTGAATATGTTCACAACATCTCAGGATCAACAGATAATGCTAGATTCAAGATCAAACAGAGGGCTTTAAGGAGAAAATATTTAAAAGTTTGCAAGAAACCAAAAGGGACGCCTAAAGAAGTCAAGGGTCAATTTGTTGACTAAGTCAAGAGTTTTTTGAGTTAAAGTTGGCTAAAACACTCCATGATTGGTGGAAATCACCTTTTTAACTTTAGATCAAGCCAAAATCACCTTTTGAGCTTGAGTTAGGTCCCCAAACTTGTGGATCTGAAGCTTAAACATATATATTCAAGGTGAAGGCGTCCCATTTCATTGCAGGTTAAGAGATCAAGATCAACCACAAGCTCTCAAGGATGCCATTAGCAGATCTGAACAAGGTTTTCATCCGTTCTTCAATTTTTCTTGCAGATCTGAAGCAGAAGAGGATTGCTATTTTGAGGATTGGACCCAGAGAGATTTTTTCAGGGAATCAGATAAAACTTCCAATCCACCTTCTGTCTATTTCCTCTCTTCTGGTCTTAGGTTTTCTTGCATTTGACAAAAAAAGCAGCAGGCTACATCAGATCAGATCAACTAGGTAGATTCGGCATTATTTTCCAGAGAAACCTATCTTGACAATTTTTCCAAAATCAGCAAACTTGCTGCCCCTATTTTTGGGGATTTTTCCGAAAAAGTTTCAGAATCCAAATTCTGAGGAACTGGGTTTGTTCAGCATTGAAGCACGAACAAAACCCATGTGCCAGATTTTTTCTAGAAAAATACTTCTCGGCGAGGCGCTATTTTCAAGGGTTTCCGAAAATCATCTGAACAAGGTCAAGATTACAGTCAATCTTTAAGTTTTTCAAGATGCAGTATTCCTAGGTACAATACGAGACTAAGACGGTCTTACTCCATGATTACTTGAAAATAGTTGACACAAATTTACACCAAGTAAATCCAGTGGTTGATTTGGAGCAGCTAGAAGGCATGAATCAAATCACATTGCAGAATATTGAAGAATCCAGGTTGCTGCAGGCCGCATCAATTCCCATCACACTTCAAAGCGTAGAGCTTGTAATCACTTGTATCAAGCATTACAATCCTACCACCAGAGAAATCAGAGCAGCAGATGGAAGAATTGTTTGCAGTCTAAAGCCTCAGGATATCGAACGGTGTTTTGATATTCCATTATGTCCTAACAGCAAAGTCATATCAGTGACAGAATGTGAGAGGGCATTTGAGACAGCTAAGGACAAATGTCAAAAGTTTATGGCTGAAAAATGGCTAAAAGTGACAAAGGCAAGCTTGCCTAAGTTGTTGGGACGAGGAGAATGTAAAGATGAGTACGCAGTGTTAATCACTCTACTCAATAGAATCACTGGAGAAGAAGATGGTCGTCAATTCTAGCCATGGATGTACTATGTCATTGCTAAAATCATTGGCAGAAGGGAATATTACGACTGGGCCACTTTGATTAGTGACACACTCCACCGACAAATCACTGGGTATCTGGAAGCTCATAGGTTCCACATGTGCTCTTACCTAGTATACCTAATAGCCTTCCAATGCGATTTTAGGTTATTGAACAATGTGGGAACCTTAGGTGTGCAAAAGGTTCACGAACATTTCGCACGTCTTGAGTTTACTCAAGCGGAGCGACACTTCAAGAGAACGAGTGATAACTTCATTATGCACACAATACGTGAGCTTAACCATGAGATGCACGTGCGTATTTCACAGACAGCCAGAGAGGCAATGGCGTATTGGGCGGATTGGTTCATTCAATTCCCTACATTCTCCTACATACACGTGTATGGCTACGTTGGCCACCCCGCCATGCTACCAAGATACCCTTCAGATAGGATAGTTTTCATGGAATTCCTAAGACAGTTGTCTAAGGTTCATGTATACTTGCGCTTGAAGAGGAAGACAGCTGTTAACTTTCCCATTGAGATGGGACTATATAGATGTGGATTTGCGGCAGATGCTAAGATGATGAGTCAGGAAACAACGAGGTTTAACCTCAAGTATCTCATTGATAGAAGATCCTATGATCCCAGAGGACTCTATGCAGCACACCTCGAGCAACACTCGTCACATAAGTCTTCTATGGAAGATTATTGGGTAAATTGCAAAGATGAGTATGAAGTGCGAAGAAGGAACTACAACAGGTTCAGACTCTCACAAATTGCTAATTTTATGTCAGCAGACATCGAGGGCCTGTCCGATGATGAAGGGGAAGTCACTCTCCCCTCATTCTTCACAGATTCAGTTGACTCCCAACCGCTCCCGAGAGTGGATTGGTATGCCAAAGAAGACACATCTATAGAAGAAAGAACGAGTAGAGTGGTTAGAAATAGCCAACTCTATCTCGACAGCAAGAAATCAAGGAAGGTGATACCTCACAGAGCAGAGCCGCCACAGGTTCAGTCTACACCACCTTCCACTTCAAAAAGGAAGCCTAGGCAGAAGCAATGGTGCAATCCTCCCTGAGGGATGAGGATGTCAAAGCCTAGAACACAGAGGACACCAGTGGAGAAAGCCACACATAGTCCTAAAATAATCACGGGTATTGTTGCCCCAGAACAAAGAGTAGAGACTGCTACCCCTGATTCAGCAGAAGTTATCACGGAGGAACCAGCAGCAGTAATTGTTGAAGAACCAATGGCTGAGCCAATGGCAGAAGCAACAATAGTAGAAGCAGCAGCAGAAACGGTGCCTGTTATGGAAGCAGAGCTGCCAATATCACCAGTACCACAGCGGTCACAAGTCCTCATCGACTTGGATTCGCCACCAAGAGACATTGCTCCAGCACAGTATCACACATATAGCATTCAAGGGCCTCATGTCCCTCCTAGCGAAGTTCATCGAGATTTTATTTGGCTTGAAGGCTTCCTAGGAAGAAAGAGGGAAAAAACCTCCTATGAACTTGACTTAACCAAGTTCGATCACGTCCCACAAGACACGTCGGCAAAAAGGTTGAAGAATAAAGTTCACATAGAAAGGAATGCAGAGTGTGAGATCATCATAGAGACTGCTGCTCCACCAGTAGAGAAAAGCATACACGAGGTCCAAGTAGAAGACTACACTTTGTCTCAACTTAACCTCAGGAAGACTACACGATAGGTGGAGGCAGACCTTCTTGGAATAGCCTCGGTGAGCGCACAAGAAAGAATGGCTAAGGATGGTAAAGAAAAAGTAGCCTTAAAGGCTAAAAATCAGAAACTGAGGTCTTACATAACCAGCTTGATACATGGCACACCAAACGTCTCAGCCCTACCAGCAGGACTACTAGATCTCCCCGCTGAACAAAATCATCGGCAATTGATAACATTCGGCAAACACTTGAGAGATCAAGTGGAAGAGTTTGTTCTCAAGGGTAGATGTATACTGGCAAACCTATACTAGTTACGGGATAGAGCACATGGACTTCGTGCAGAGATCCAGCAGTCAGAACAAAGGATTGCAGAAAAGAGGCTTGAAGACGAAAGCACAATTGCAGATTTGCAATTGGCATATCAATCAGTATACTCTGAGGAAAACAAGCAACATCTTTTTGCTTGGAAGGAACAATTGGCATACAAGGTGAAAGCCTACGACGCTCATTCAGTAGAGTTGATTGATTATAGACGGGTGGTTGCCACTATTATCAACTTCGTAAGAATGTTGGTGATATCTTTCCCTTGCATGGAATATCAGCGTGAGGGAGGAGAATACGTCGAGGTGGTTACTGTACAGAACCAGTTCAGGGATGTCATCCGCAGTACCTTTCTTGATGATCCAGATGGTTGCAAGCTGGCTAAGGTAGCAGCTTTATCAACCAAGTTTGAAGAGGCAGCATCTCAGTGTATTGACTTCAGAAATCAGCTCACAACGAGTGAGATCATGCTACGACGCTACGTCATCTCCTACAGAGCATTAACTCCCCAGAAGCTGATGAAGTCAATCAATGGATAGAGACACTGCTGATTAATGGAGAATTATAAATGCACCCAAAAAGGACGCCATACACCCTCCAAGTGGCATTTATGAGACTTGAGTTTGACTTGATGCTTCTTTCCAAGTCAACTCAAGATGGTATTAAATGTAGTTGGAGTTAACTTGATGCTTCTTTCCAAGTTTAACTCCACTTTCCTTAAATCATGCATTGTTAGATCCCACTGATTAAGGATGTCTATTTGACTTCCATGATTTGTGGATCTTAGATCTCCACTAAATGTGGATGTCTATTTTGGAGGGATACTTTCATTAAAGTTTACCTTTAGTTTACTTTCAGTCAACTAAAGTAGTTTCCAGTTGACTCTTTGTTGAATTTCAGTTAACTGAAGTAGTTTTCCAGTTAATTGCTTGTTTCCCCTTTTTAGGAATAAATCTTGCTAATTGATTGGCAAGAACTCATTGTTAACTCAAGGAGATTCTGGGGTTTCCCACTCCTTTGAGTTCTATAAATAAGATCTTTGGGCTCATTATTTGTTTAACTTTTACTTGCTATGCAAAATTGATGCGCCATTGTTGCCAACAGCTTTGAAAGCGTATATTTGTTCACTCTTGGATGAGAGTTCGTTGGTCGATCGTAATTGTGCATGATTTCGTGCCTTTGCTTTCCCAACCTTTGTAATTCGTTGATGAATCTTTGAAGGAGAATATCAGAAGGCGCTTGCATTTTGGTCGATCTTTTTGAGTTGTGTCCACGTCTTGTGTTTAATAGCTCATTGTTTCATTTCCCTCCTCAGATAGGAGTCCCTCCTCCTTGGACATTTGTTATTGACAAGTTATCATTTGTTGTTGTTTAATGTGTTGACTTCCAAGCTATACTTCGGATAGGAGTCCCTCCTCCTTAGCAAGCTCGTTGGCCAAGGCATCGTAAAATTGTTGTTTCTCATGAACTATTTCCTAGCCCATACCTCGGATAGGAGTCCCTCCTCCTTGGCAGGTCTCAGATCTAGTTTACTGTATAGATTGTTTGCTTGTACCAACCTTATCTTGGTGTATACCCGAGAGTTCAGAGCCTCGGTCATATTCTCAGGAGACAGAAAATTCAGGTGATCCAACCAACCCATTCCCGCTCCTTTACCCTCATGCTCTGTTTACCTTGAAGGTATTGGATAGATAGAAGCTAGATTAGTCATAGTTGAGATCTACAGAAACCAGAGAAAAAGCTTAGCTACGACGCATTGTGTTTTTGCACCCTTGTGTCCTGCCGCTGAAGCATAAAAAGATAGGAACTTTAGTTTACATTTCCCTTCCTTACGCATTGCTCCCAGCAGAGAGGGACTTCTCCTCTTTAAATAACGAAGAAGTGTTGCAAAACATTTGAAATAGCTGAACGTTTACAATCAGCACTCCAGAGGTGCTAATTTAAACGCCAACAATGTTAGACTCCACTCTATCTCCCAAACAATGGGAGGCATTAAAATAAATTATGTGTTCCGAAGAATATTTGACAAAGAGTAGTTGAGGAAAGAGAGCAAGAGATGATGTGAGGACTGAATATATATTTGGCTGAGGCAGGTTGCAGGCCAAAATGGACAAATGTGGAGTAAGTGAATGGATTTTTGGTTCAATTTACATTGTGTTATTTATTTCAATTTTTCATTGAACTGACTATATGTTGAAATTGACATTGTATTTTAGGTGGAAAACAATAATAGAGAAGCAAGTGTAGAAGATGTTGTCAATTATATGGCAGCACTAGATCATACTAAATCTAATACTAGTATCAAGAGGAAATCTAGTTCGTCAACAAAGATTTCATAGCCATTTGTTGAAGGCCTAGTAAGAGCCTCTCCAAATCATGTCAACTCAAATGAAGACTACCAACATATAATGAGTTGCTTAAATTGACTCACTAAGAAAGTTTCACAGTTGGCTACCTTTGTTAAGCCTATAATTTCAACATGGAATGACCATAATTCCATGAGTTCAAATCAGGTAAAAGGCTATCCCTCAATATTTTGATTCTCAACTATATCATTTTTATATTGAATTCTAAAGATGTCTACAAATTTCATAAATGTTTTCCACAACATTCCTTCATAAAATTACTCTCGTGATCTCCAAGAAAAGTATTACAATCATATATAGAATAGTGAATCTATGAAATTTTTCCTTTTGTTTCATTGAAATCCATTGTGACTATCCTAAATGTTGTGACTGTGAGTTTTATGACAAAATAACTATGAGATAGATGAATGATCTGTTAGGTCTTAGAAGTGCAGGTTTTTAAACCATAAGGGGGTTCCAATCCCTTAATACACCTTTGGCCCATAAACAAGGTAAACAAGACTAATTACCTTGATATATATTAATTCCCGATAATCCATGGTTATCTCGGGCCATCGGGGGAATGCAAACATATGTTCCATTGATGTTCATGTGTTACAACGATGTGATTTCTTTTGTTGTCTCTATCGGTCTATCGAGGAGGATGTCTTAGGAGTCAACCCAATAGGGTATTGTTACACTGATACTAGGTTATTAACTTCTTTCATTGGGGGAATGCAAACATTTGTTATATGGGGCCATCAGGGGGATGCAAAAATTTGTTCCATCGATGTTCATGTGTTACAACGATGTGCTTTCTTTTGTTGACTCTATCAGTCTATCGAGGAGGATACCTTAGGAGTCAACGCGATAGGGTATTGCTACACCAATAATAGGTTATTAACTGCTTTCATTGGGCCATCGACGAGGCTACGATGGGGGTTCCGCCAATGAGGAATTTTTAGGCCGATAGTGCTAATTTTTATTTAGGAATGGGGAAAGATTATGGAGTCTCAAACTCATTTATGGGTGTGACAATTTGGCAATGTGGGCCATAGAAGCAGAAATCTACAAAAAATCCTGATTAATCCCGATTTTTAAAAAATTTGCAAGTGTTTAGCCAAGCATCCATAGCTTGTTCAAAAGCCCCTGTTTTAGGATTTTAGCCATAGTAGCAAGGTAATGAACTATTTTATAAAATGCTTTAATAGACATGTATGAAAAATGTGTTAGCATAGACAAGGCAGTGAACTCTTTGAAAAAATGCCTCAAAGAAATGAGGTCTCATGGTGATGGAATGCCATGACAATCAAATTTCTTTTTATTTTCATGGCATTCCATCACCATGAGACCTCATTTATTTGAGGAATTTTTTCAAAGAGTTCACTGCTTTGTCTATGCTATTGCTTACTATTATGCTTTTGATAGATTTTTTCCAAGCATCCATAGCTTGTTTGAAAGCACTTGTTTTAGGTTTTTAGCCATAGCAACAAGGCAATGAAGTATTTGACAAAATGCTTTGGTAGACATGTATGAAAAATGTGGTAGCATAGACAAGGTAGTGAACTGTTTGAAAAAATGCCTCAAAGAAATGTGGTCTCATAGAATGCCATGACAAGAAAATGCAATTGGCAGTTGCTCCTAGTTATTAGTTATACAATGTGAAGTAATTGCATAACTCCTTAGGTTGACTTTGTAAAAACTATATTGTAATTGAAATTTTCTCATCTATCAACATCCAGTTATTAGTTATGCAATGTGAAGTAATTCTTTGAGTTTGAAAGATGTGCAATGCAATGTAATCAATGATATGAATATAAACTACAAAAATCTATCTTTTACAATTCATTAGTTAGACTCTTTATTTTATTTGTTCTCTATAGCTCTATGCTATGGAAATTCCTTTCAATTTCAAAAAAAATAGTTTTATCTCTTGTTTTACAATTTTTACCTTTTTTTTAAATCCTATTTTTCCCTAATTTTTTCTAGACTTTTTCCTTATTTTTTCAAAAAATCTTATACTTTTGGTTTTCCGATTTTTTCCCCAAAATATTTTTGCTACTATGGATCATAAAGCAATAATAAAACTCTTGAAATTCTATTCTTTTCTCAAAAATTTCTGATTATTTGAAATTCCAAGCTTCTGTACTTGCCCGTACAAGGTTTCCTTGTTCTCTTTTGCATTGAATTAGGTGGTTAGGTGAGTTAACTTCAATTTGTTTTTGATTTGGTGGATTCTTGAAGAGTTTTGTGTATTTTGTAGTCAAATTGTTGAAACGGCTCTGTAAAGACAGAGTTGAGGGTTTGTGAGTCTACAAAAATGGATTTTCACCCATTCCACCTATTGTTACTTTTATGCTTGGAAAGGCTCTGTTGACTAATTTTTACATGAATTACTCATCTGGATATATTTTTTTTCTTGATGGTTAAACTACATGCAGAGCAATTTTATCAAAGCAACATGAAAACAAGAATGCATTGATGTCAATCATAGTTGTGTTGAAGTTGAGGTAATATAATAGTTTTTGTGGACAAAAATTTATAGCTTTTTCATTCTTTACTTGACTTATATTAACTTTGCATGATGATTAAAACACATGCAGGGCAATTATATGAAAGCAGAACAAAAAGGAAAAGACCCTGTCAATAGAGCTCTCTGCAAAGCTACACAAATTTGGGACAATGTTGATAGTGATTATGTTGAATTCGAGGAGTATATGCATGATATTGATAATACTACTGGTGCTAAACTTGAGGTGAGTGCTATGAAACGCTAATTTTTCTTGATTCTGAAACCCTTCATGTATTAATGACTGTTATGATCCCAAACAGTTAACAAGCTTATAGAATAGTGAATAGACAACTAAAACATTGAATGTAACCCATAGAACAATCATTGTACCTACTTTGTCACTTTTCAGTAGGGATTTTTGGCACTTCAATACTTTATGATATTTGATTGTGTTTTAGGCCATTGTAATTGACCTTGTCAACATCTTGAACTTAGCGTGCTGCTTCTTTCATTGGATGATACCTGTTGTTCTTTCTTTCATAGATCTATTGTTAACTCTTCATTATAGTTGTCGTTATTAAAAAATAGTTTCTTTTGATATTCTTTCCACTTTCTCTTAATGTCTTCTTGTTGTTTAGTAATGATATTTGCTGCTCAATCCATTAAACTCATTGTTACAACCATAAAACTCACTGCCCTTGCACTAAACTCACTGCTACTGCTACTTGTTCATTGGACATCATTCTTGACTTCCTTTTGCATACTTTTACACTATTTTCTAACAGTGAAAGGCTCTTTCTCTATTATTTATGTGACCTCTACATCCAACCTTATTTTTTACTCCTTTATTGCTACTATGAAAGCCACAGAGAAAGACTACATTGTTTCCTCAATGACTACTCTTAATGGCTGTCACATGTTGCCTTGATACATTTTGTTATTTGTTCTTCTTTTATATGTCATCATTGACAGGGTTATGTTGACTGCATGGGGTTATGTTTCATAGTTTTAATGCCACTATTTTTGTACATCTCAATGTATTTCACCTTCACCTTGCAATAGTAGTGTGTGTGAAATATTGTATCAAACTTTAAATGAAATCAAACACATATTAATAAGACATTAAATCAAAGAAGCTGAAACAAAAGAAACAGAAATATGCAAACTGTAACAGCAGCTTCCCGAAACCGTCTTATCTTCCTCTATCTTCAGCGTTTTGTTGTTTTCCAGATAGCTCTCAGATCAGTAGACCAAGCTCAACAAAATGGCGACTAAAGAATGAGATTAAAAATGCAAACTATGCTAAATGCAAAAGCTATACTAAGATGAGAAGATTGCTGTGATGTTGAAAATGATATGATTGCAATAAATAAGATGAAAATATGTGCAACATGTGTATAAGTTGTATGTAAGTAACAAAAGCTTGGATTTGCATTGGCTTTTATAGAGTTTTCGAACCGATTTGATTGGCTGAATCGATCGACGGTCCGGATTAAGCTTGTTCGAATGGACGGCGGGAGATTTTCGAAAGTGGAGAAGAGGATGGAAGGTTTCCCTTTTCTTCATTGAGTTTCGAAGGGAAATTTCCATTTCGAAGAGCGAGCTAGAATTTGGAAAGGTGAGTTAAAAATGAATTAGAATTAAATAAATTAAATTTATTTAATTTAGGAGTGAAGATGGAAATGGAAACCCACATAATTAAATAACTCATATTTAATTATGTTTAAAAATGAAATTAGGGTGAGATGGAAAATATTAAATAAAAATATTTAATATTTTAAATTCGAATATGGGATGGAGAATATTCCATTATTTAAATATTCAAAAATATTTAAACTTTAGAACCAAATGATAATTAAATATAAATAAATTATACAAATTTATTTAATTTAATTAAGCGGAGGGTAGAAATGTTAGTAATTAAATAAAATTATTTATTTAATTTAAGGTAGAAGAATTTAGAAGATGAACGATATAAATAAATAATTAAATTTATTTATATGTAGATGACATTAGAGGAATTAATTAAATAAATCATATTTAATTAATTAACAAGCTTAATCATGACCATTTTTAGACATATACATTTTGCCCCTCTTTGAAGTGATGTGTAAAACACATTGCTTCAAAGAAAATAAGATTTTTGCCCTTGATGTTTTCGATGTTGCTGCTGATGATGCCCCCTCGGGAGGTAAATCACGGATGAGGATATGGATTGCGTTAAACAATCGATATCAGATAATGATATTCTACGGAGGAGAGAGTGATTTAGCTCCCGACAAATGATGTAAAAGATGCCCCTGTTGAAATGATGCCCCTTTTTGATGGAAATGATGATATGATGATGAACTGATAACTTTGCTTCCCAAAAATAGAAAAACAAAGAGTAAATGATTGATAAAGTGTTTGATAAATTTGCTTTCTGCGATAGAAAACAAATAGTGATTGATGGTAGATCAGATTGATATGGTATCGAGCTAGATAAATTTGTGTATTGGTTTGCCTGATAGGATTGATTGGGTGATATGGGTCTGTGATATGATGCACTGGTATGAGTCACTGATATCGGTCACTGATATAGTTCACTTGATATGGGTCACTTTGATATGGTTCACAATTGCATGATGTGAGGCATTGATAAATAGAGAGATTTTGATTGATCATTTCAGAGTTGAGGTGTGTCGGGACCACGTAGAGATCTTGGGGCAGGAGGTGCAAGAGGCAGTGATGATTTTTTTTTGATGATATGATGTGCATTTATTTCTATATGTTAAGGATTTTGATATGCATTTTAATGATTTGATGACTAACATGATATGCAAGATGATGTTTTATATTATGATGATGCATACTAATGATGTCATGCAGGTGAATGACTTATGCATATATGGAAATGTATATATGGAATGTTTGTTTTTGGATTTTTCAATGTAGATAAAGGATGACAAATGAATGTTGTGTTTATGATATGCATTATGAATTTGCAAAATGAATTGATATGGAAAATGATAGTGAAATGATAAAATGAAATGCAATGATAATGACATGTATGAAAATGATAAGTGATATGAAATGAACTGTATGATATTGAAAATGATAAATGAAATGATATGAAGGAAAATGATATGATAAGATATGATAATGAAAAAAAATGATATGATAAGATATGAAATGATGCAAATGTATAAAAGGAACATGAAATGAATATGAAAATGACAAAGTGTTGATGAGATGAAGATGATAGAGAATCTAAATGATATGCAAATGAATGATAAATGAGAAATGATAGGACCTAGCCGAAATGATAATGCAGGTGAAAGGTGATGATGAAACAAATGTTCAAATGTCCTCCACAAGTAGTCCAAAGAGACATAACAGCCATTGATGTGATTATTATCCTTTCAAAACTCGGGTGCAAATCCACTATGCAGGTATGTACAAATGATCTAAAATGAAATGCAACTAAATGAAACCGACCATTTTGTTGAGCTTGTTGGTATATTTTCTGGAATCATCATAGAGCGCTTTTAAAATGTTGGAAGTATGTACAAGCATCAGAGGGGAAATTAGCACCAATGATGACCTGAGTACAACTTTCATGATTTTTAATATAGCAAGTGAACACAAGCATCTAGGTATAATTGAACCGAGATGACCTGAGCATTTCTTGCATAAACAGACAAAGACTAACCACCATCTGATGCAAATTTGGAACTGTCATCAATGATAAATCATCACATCTCGCGACATATTTGCAACCGATAAATGATTAACCTCCAGACAGCAGACAAAGAAAAATCATCCTCTTTCCTTGCCACTCTAGTGCAGTACATCATCGAGTGTGCTCCAGAGAAATGATATCAAAAAATTAAACAACCATTTTTCAAAAATGAAATACTGTGATTCCAAACATTATTTAGATTAGAGATCATCTAGATATGAGTCATGATAAGGTACGCAACTGAAAGCTACTGCGATATGGATCAATGGTTGGATGTTTTGGTTTAATTTGGTTGTTTTGTTTTGCGCATGATTGGCTTTGATGTCATTGTCTTACTGTTGAAAGTTGATTGCCCCCAGTATGCCCCACGTTTGCCCTAGGTATTGACACAACTTGGTTGAAATGAATATGTACAATAGTCAAACCATGGTAAGACATTATCGCTCAAGGAAAATGATGATAGCAAGATGTTTTCTAATTTTTTTGGATTTTGATGTTTTCTAATTTTTTTGGATTTTTTGATGTTTTCTATTTTTTTTGGATTTTTTGATGTTTTCTAATTTTTTTGGATTTTTTGACGTTTTGAGGTGTCAAAATTTGAGTAGCCTTTATGCTAGACACCAATGACAAGGGGGAAACCAATTCTAGGTGCAAGGGTGGGTGATGGGATAAGGGCTAAAATGCTCATGATAGATGGATGGATGGTATGGATGTATGCATCATAAGAAAGCAAGGATGTGATTTCCAAAGACTATGTCGCATAGGAATAACATGCCCCATTCTAGGTACAAGACTTAGGATTTTTCATGACAAAGCTTATGACAATAGGATAATGATATGAGTGTTTGGAAGGATGAGGTATATCAAGAGATACCCAAGACATGTTTCAGCATTTTGCCCCTATTTCTTCATTAAGATCAAAATGATAAGGGTGGATGAATCGACTCGATATGATAGGTATGATGGCTAAAGATGGTAGGTAGGATGGAAATGATAAGACATGAAAAGGATAGGTCGAATAGATAAGACATTGTGCCCCCAAGTGTAAGCGACATAGAAGATAAACCTACTCATGACGCCTATTTGCTAGGTTTTCATCATGGTACTTATCCAGGGCGCTTGTTTACCAGGTTTTCACCGTTGGATGAAGGGATTTCTCTTTACTCTTTACTCTTTCTTTTTTTTTCTTTTTTTCTTTTTTTTTGACTTTTTGACTTTTTGGATAGAAGTGGAATATGGATAGGAGGGACTCAAGTGTCTAGTTCCGTGAAAGGTGATAGTCCCACTAGATATGGATGTCATTGCATGGACCATGTCAAATGTCATTATGCTCATAAATGTTGGTAAGGAATTGCATGAGTGTGAGATGGAGTAGGTAGATGATGGATTATGATGCCTTATGTAAGAATGGATGGGGAATAGTGGATTATGATGCAGATTGAATAGGACTTGTGCAAAAGGATGGATGAAAGGTTTATGCAAAAGCATGGACCATAGGAAGGTGATAGGGAAGATATGTATGATAGTAGTTGAAAGATGGGGAGATGGAGGTATGTGGAATTGTTGTGAAATGGAAGGGAACCATGACCAATGGTTGCACACATTGTGATAAATGCTGAAGCTTTTGATGTGGATGGGGTGTAGGAAGCAATGGAGATGTTTGCTTAGGAGGTGGTGGATGAAGTGCTTTTGGTACCCACATAGACTTAGTATTTTTATGATTTTTATTTTGCTTGTGGGTTTTAGGAATTTGAGACTTTTGAATGGAATGAGAATGTAGGATGGAAGTGGATGGTTGGGATTTTTGTGATGTGAATGCCTCATTTTCTTTTTGCTTAGGTACCCAAACCAATTTAGTTTTGGCCTTTACTTTTGGAGGTATGGGCTTATATAACTTTTTAGATGTACTTGGATTTGATATTTTGTATGGATTTCCTAAGGCATGAGAACCTTTAGAATTTTTTACTTTATAGGTAGAGGCATTGAAATTCTTTCTTTTGAATCCCATGGGTATGGTGGAATGGGTGGAAGCTTCATGTTTATACAATGTGTGCATTGATTGGTCATGATTAAGATGTTTAGAGGATTTATGGATGGAGGGATAAGGGGATTGGATAATGGGGATATTAGGTGTTGGTAGTAATGGTGGTAAATTTGATGGTGGAAGGTGTATGGTCACATGCTTTTGACATTTGTAGGATGATGGAGGTGGAATGGCAACATATGTTTTAGGGATATGATAGGCTTTATGATGGAAAGTGGACTTGGGATGCATGGAGGAAGTACCAACATCTTTAGGTTGTTGTCCTTGGGGTGTATGTACAAGGCCATAAGAGCGTGGAGGGACTTTGACATGGATGGGCTCCAAAATACCTTGTTCATGAAGGTCTAGACTTTTACCTTGGTGGTTCATGTTTTGGAGTGTGCAATGGACAATGGGACTAGGTGTAAGTGAAACACTAGACATGAGTTCCTTATTGGATGGAGAAAACAATGGTTGTTGTTCTAAGGAGGAACATTCATGAATGAGGGTGGAATGACCATCAGGATATGATGGAGGACTTGCAATGGGCTCCATAGTGGGTGATGGAGGATCATTAGGATCTTGATTAGCATTGTGTTCACTTAGATCCAAGATATTTGTTTGATCTTCTATGCTGGCTTGGGAGGCATATGTCTCATCAAGGAAAGTGGATTTTTGTGTATCATGGATGGATGAGGTGGAAAGCTCTTGACCATGGAATGCATAAAGTTGGCTAAGGGGATCATCATGGTCTTCTTGATCATAAAAGGGGTCTTCATCAAAGATGGAAGATTGATCATGAATAGTATTAGGTATGTTATGAATGGAACCATTAGGAGGGCGTTGATCTTTATGTGGATGAGGGGGTAATGTTTTCTCATATTTAGGATTGTGCTCTTGACATACCTCATGACTTATTTGAATGGAGGTGGAAGGGGATGACTCTTGAATTGGATCAAGTAGTTGTGGATGACATGATTGGCTTGAAGGACTTGGAATGATGTTTGTGGACTCTTTTGCATGTTCAAGTATATGTGTTGAATGGCATGGCAATGTTTGATTCCTTGCTAGTAGCCCTTGGGTCACATCCTTTGAAGGTGTAGGGATGGGAGGTGTTGGCTTAGGATTTTGATTTTGATTGGATGATGGTATGATACAGTTAGAGGGTGCATGAACTAGATTGGTGTTCCCCTTGTCAAAGGTGGCATTAAGACTTGAGGAAGTTTGGCCTTGTTGCAAGGTAGAAATTAAGTTCACATGTGTTTGTTGTGATGTGGCTTGATAGGTTGATGTGGCATTGACATACGAAGAAGTGGATGGATAAGATTGGTACGAGGTGGAAGGAGAAGCCCCTCGAAGTCTAATTTTAGGTTTTGGTTTTGTTTCATTATTTGGACTATAGAAAGGGACTCCTTGAATTATGATCTCGGGCTTAGGTTTTGTCTCATGATTTGGTCTAGAGGGATAGCCCCCTTGGATTATGATTTTGGGCTTATGATTAGGATTGGGCTTGTTTATGATTATGACCATTTTGACAAGTGGTGACGGTGATGATGTGGAATGATTAGATTGGATGACTTGATTGATTAGGATGAAATGGATAGGACCTGATATGGAAAACTCTTAAGTGGCTTTCAGTTGTTGTTCTTCATGTTCCTTTGGGATGATCTCTTTATCTGAATTAATGTAATGGAAGACACAACAAAACAATTTTGAAAACAGTTGTTCTTAAAGCCCTATGCTAACATGAAGTGTTTGATCAAGAAATGTTTTTCATCAAATGTTTTCACAGGTTTTTCACATGAAAGACAGTTCAGACAGACTCACTCTTAAGTGCTCAAGTAGGTCATTCTAGTAATCAACAACCCACATCTTAGAACTGCGTCGACTCACACAGCCGTGTCACCCCCGAAGGGGCGCCCGTGTTTTTGTCTTTTCCAGGCACGTACTCAGAGTTACGGAAGTGGATACCAGGTCCCCTGAGCAAACAGTCCTTGGCAGTTATATGGTGAGTATCTTGGGGGCAGATTCTTCCCTCCCCTTGCACTGTGATTATCAGAATGTTTGGCAACTGACTTGGCTGGCCACTACACTAGGTTCGTAGTAAGGATTTCCGTTCGGTGCGGCAATAATAAACTCCCTCAGGAGACCTCCCAACCTTTAGAACAAAGGCTTTGGGGATGGTTATCTTGCACACTACCGGAAAAAGAGGGTTTCCCCAAATTCGCTTTAAATTTTATAGTGGGGCGGAATAGCCTGGCTTTGGCTTGAACCCACTTGAGTCGTTCCTCTTGGGTGATTACTTTTTCCCACAAGAGCAGGCTCTCTAAAAGGTTTTATCAAAGCTTAAAAATGCATAAAATAGAATAGATGAGTTTGGCATTTTGATCACCCAGTTAAGGGGAGAGCATAGGCCTATCACCGTTTAAATCAAAGCAAGCAAGAGTTCATTTTTAAGCCCAAATAAAAGTTTTCTATGCTAGGTGAAGATATTGCTTCACAAAAACATGGAGTTCTTTTTAGTCCCAAAATAAAAGTGAAGTGACTATCCTAGGATTGGTTGATTTTGAATTATGTGACTACCCTAGGATTGCTTCATTCTTTTAAAGTTATTACTGTCCGCGGTCGTGTCGGATTCAGTCAAATTAAATTACAAATTACAATTTGCAGCCTTTTTCAAAAGTGCGCTATAACAGACATCAGAGGCGCTGTAGGAATCTTCAAAGGCGTTGTAGGAATCTTCAAGGGCACTGATTGATCCCAATGCTTTTCCAGCTCCGTATGATTCACCTACAAGATAAAAAAAAATGATATTGTAATGCAGCCAAAAAAACTAAATAAACTCATCAAAAAAATTTGCAATTTTAGAGACATGTTTTTGGCATAGCCGAATTAGATTTCAGTATTTGATGATTTTATTGATCTGAAAAATGAAAACTCAAAAAAAAGATCCATGTTAATTTTCTAAGAGCTTTCTAGAAATGTAAAGAAGTTAGACAAATTCTCTGTTTTGCTCTCAGAAACGCGGATTTATGGAAACCATATAGAAAATGAAGATCAGATTTTTTCGCATTGTATTTGACCTCTAAATTAAATCTGTAAAACATAGACCCCCATTAAAATTTAAAGAGCTTTCCGAAAATATAAATTTTTTTGAAAAATTCACTGATTTGCATCAAGAAGACCAATTTTATGAAAAAATATAAAGATATGATAACTTCTACAAAAATGATGATACACCCTCGATTTTTTTACTGTAGCCTCTTGAGATGATGTAAAAGACTCTGTAAAAATATTGTAGAAAAATTCGCATCTGTGTAGAAGATATGAAGAAAGTGGTAAAACTTGCGGTTTTGTTCAAAAACTGTCAGATCTGCATAAAAAAAATCAATAAAACCTGCAAGTAGATATTAAAAACGGGGCAAGGCCCCACGGTGGGCGCCATTTTATGTGTGTGAAATATTGTATCAAACTTTAAATGAAATCAAACACATATTAATAAGACATTAAATCAAAGAAGCTGAAACAAAAGAAACAGAAATATGCAAACTGTAACAGCAGCTTCCCGAAACCGTCTTATCTTCCTCTATCTTCAGCGTTTTGTTGTTTTCCAGATAGTTCTCAGATCAGTAGACCAAGCTCAACAAAATGACGACTAAAGAATGAGATTAAAAATGCAAACTATGCTAAATGCAAAAGCTATACTAAGATGAGAAGATTGCTGTGATGTTGAAAATGATATGATTGCAATAAATAAGATGAAAATATGTGCAACATGTGTATAAGTTGTATGTAAGTAACAAAAGCTTGGATTTGCATTGGCTTTTATAGAGTTTTCGAACCGATTTGATTGGCTGAATCGATCGACGGTCCGGATTAAGCTTGTTCGAATGGACGGCGGGAGATTTTCGAAAGTGGAGAAGAGGATGGAAGGTTTCCCTTTTCTTCATTGAGTTTCGAAGGGAAATTTCCATTTCGAAGAGCGAGCTAGAATTTGGAAAGGTGAGTTAAAAATGAATTAGAATTAAATAAATTAAATTTATTTAATTTAGGAGTGAAGATGGAAATGGAAACCCACATAATTAAATAACTCATATTTAATTATGTTTAAAAATGAAATTAGGGTGAGATGGAAAATATTAAATAAAATATTTAATATTTTAAATTCGAATATGGGATGAAGAATATTCCATTATTTAAATATTAAAAAATATTTAAACTTTGGAACCAAATGATAATTAAATATAAATAAATTATACAAATTTATTTAATTTAATTAAGCGGAGGGTAGAAATGTTAGTAATTAAATAAAATTATTTATTTAATTTAAGGTAGAAGAATTTAGAAGATGAACGATATAAATAAATAATTAAATTTATTTATATGTAGATGACATTAGATGAATTAATTAAATAAATCATATTTAATTAATTAACAAGCTTAATCATGACCATTTTTAGACGTATACAAGTAGTAGTAGTGCTCTCATATTGCATTCTTTGTTTTTGTGCATTAGCTACCTTTTTTATGTGTAATAGTGTTGTCATAACCTTATGTGTCTGGTATGCATGCATGGTAATGCAGTGTTTATATTTGTGGCCTATGTATCTGATTAGCATGAAGCTAATAGTAACATTGTAAGCACTGCTATGAGTGTTGGTTTTTTAGTAAATTAGATCATTGAATTTTTTTTTGAAAATTTCCTTTAGAAATTATTTTAATACACACATGCAAATACTATTTAAGTAATGGTTGTTTTATTATGCAAACAAGAGTAATCATTGCCTATCTAATATAATGTGTTATTTTTTTTCTTTTTTGCATAAATGTATTAATGCTAAACTCAAAGAAGGGGATAAATTTAGGGTGTTGATCCGTTTGATGGTGATGTTGTGGGCATTGGGTGGATTCACTCCCTATCTATTGTACATGGAGTCAACTTGAAAGGAACGAGAGATGCAAATGTAAACATTTTAAAGGTCACAAGTAACTGTGAACCAGTATCCTGTACTTGCAAGAACACAACAAATGAACACATTAATAAGATCAAATGAAAGTTAGAATAGAGATTTCTCAAGAAATTCATTTGAATGTGAGAGAAAAGGAATGAAATGAAGAACACAACACACTTAAAAAATATATATCAAATCCTATTCTAAAACAAAGCAAACTCTTAATCTCTTGAGGGATTTGGTACCAATTTGATGTGAAAATTGGCCTTTTCCCAACTCCAATGATGTGATGAAGAGTGATCCACTTGATGAAGACCTCCAATGTGCTCCAAGATAAAAATCTGCATAACCTAGCTAAGATTGGATGAAATTAGATGAAAATTGCTTTGAATTTGAGTATAGTAAGTTTACTCAAGTTGTGGATGATAAAATGAGGAATGAAGCCTCTTATTTATAGAATATCAAGTTGAAGAGATGTCCAAAATGGATCAATGTGGGACTAAGAATCAACAAATGGCAAGGTGCCACTTGTCAACATGTGAATGGATAGAGGATGTGCAAGTTTTGAAGGATGTGTCAATAAATGCATATATTTGAAATTTGAAATTGTTGAAATGACATGTAAGAGGGAAAGAAGGTGCATTGAATGCCACTTGGCTCAAGGAAAAAGGACTTTTTAGGTGGAGTAAATGCCTTGTTGGAAGGACAAAGTCCACTTGGATTTTGAATTCAAATTTGAGGAATATTCTTTTATTATTCCTTTTTGAGAGAAAATAGAGATTTAATAAATGAATTAAATCTATTTTCATGTGCAAGTTGCAAAAGCTAGAGGATGGGACATGAGAAGAGATTAAATTAATCAAGGTTAATTAATTTAATGAGAGGTCAAAATGATGTGACATATTGATTGATTTAAATCAAATATGAGAAGAATATGATTTCAAAATTAATTAAATAAAGATTTTTTGTTTTATTTAACCAAGGAGATGAAGTTAGATTAAACTAAATAAGGTTTTAATTTATTTAATTTAATGGATGGAATTTAAAGATTTAATCAAATAAAATTGATTATTTAATTAAATAGGGATAATTAGATCAAACCGATTGATTTAATTAGCAAGAAAGGATGACTTAATTAGATAAATGATTTATTTAATTAAGAAAGGAACATGATGAATTTAATCAAATAAAGGTATTCAATTAAATGGTTAGATTGAGGGATGATTTAGGATGAAATGGTGTTAGTGGTCGGGATCAGATGTGCAATGTCAATCAGTACATTCTCCATGTCTACATTTTTCCCCTCTTTGAAGCAGTGCACTCGTTGCGTTGGTTCAAAGAATAAACAGTCTCGATCTAAAGCCAAAAATTTTCTTTTTTTAAATTGCCTCACTGCTACCCCAACGAAGGAAATTATGGTAATATACTACCCCCTCGAGAGATCAAACGAAAATTCTAATTTTTTGGGTGATCTCATGAAAAAAAGGACAAGGTGCTCGACAGGTCTAGAAAGGCTCTAAGGGGTCAAAAAGAATGAGATAAAACACAAAAAATGGTGCAAAATAGCCTTCAGACAAACAAAAACGAGATCAGGGGTCCAAAACCCTAGCAGGATGGCCAAAAGGGGTCAAAAAACCCTAATTTTCAGGCCTAAATAAGCCTTGAGGGGCCACTTCCAATTCATTTTCATATTCAGCCTTAAGAGATTTTGCGATTTGAGCCTTGATACCCTGACGAGATGGCACAACAATAGCTCCCGTTGCATATCTCCAACCAAGTGCGAATGTACCAGCGACCTCCTGGCATTGGGGCACCAATATGTGATCCTTTCTTGAGCTTCATTTTTCATTTTACACATTCATTAATTGCATTTAGAGCTAGGTCACTTACAGCGGTGCTATATAGCACGCTCAAATTTCAAATTGGACCGCTCGATCTTTTAAACTGGACTGCCATCACAAGATGGACCACCATGGTGGAGTTTGGAGTTTGGGAATAGACTTCAAACTCTGACGCATTTGTGATATGGACTGTTGGATTTCAAAATTCGACGCTGCAATGAACTTTAGAATTAGGGTTTGGGACGCTTAAGCAAAGTGCACTGTTGCGGTGTAGTTTGGGATTTGAAGGTGCCAGCATTGTTGTTTGCAAATTTCAAACTGCGACACCTTCACAATTTGCAACGCTGGGCTAGTTTCTTGAACGTTCGGGATAAATTTTCCTAATGATTTTAACACGGTGACCTTTCCTTATGTAGGAGGCAGTGAGGGAGCTCTATTCTCATGAGCACAGATTGTGGGAGATATTCGGATACTTGTGAGATCTGATTGACAGGGAGCAGGACCGACTTCGGGAGATGGGGCTATGGTACACTGCCTACGTAGCACCTGTGCAGACCCATCTTGGCATGATTTCTGCGCTTTTCGAGAGATGGCATAGTGAGATGTCGTCCTTTCATCTTCCCACTAGTGAGGCCACCATTACCTTGGAGGACGTGTGGCGCATCCTTAGATTATCGATACATGGTCGGTGAGTTATTCATGATATGGATGTTGGACGGGATGCTTGCCATGCGGTCCTGGCTATAGAGGACGTTATGTTTTGTGAGGGCCAAATAGAGTTAGAGCGCCAAAGGATGCTCACAACACCCTTTCGACTAGTGATTTTTTCCATCATTGCAGGTCTTGTCGCTCTGGATCAGCAATGTCGATACTTCAGTCTTGGTTGGGGGCTTTGCTAGGAGTGGATGGTTTGTGACAGGCCAGTCTGTTTTGCATGGGGTCTCATTCTTCTTTCCTCCCTTTATAGGGATTTACATGAGTGCATATTTGGATGGCAGGGCACTTGGTGCAAGTGTCACACTCCTTCATGTGTGGGCATGGGAGCATACCTTCGTTCTTTGGCCGCGGGTTGTTCCAGTGACGGTTAGGCCCGATGATCGAGTGGTTTGGCATTACAAGGGCAATGTGTCCTTCACACACATAGGAAAGCACAAGATCCCTCATTGGAGGAGGGTCATTGATGAGATGATGGTGTTCACATGTTGCCCATACCTTGGTCAGCCTGGATGGGTCGATGATGTATAGCAGTTGTTCTTTGCCCACTAGGACTGGTTCATGCAGGGGTGAGAGCACACTATGATTGAGAGGTATCTGTCAGTATGAGTTCAGCGCCAGTTTGGCAAGGTACAGGATAGGCTAGATGATGACTACATGGCCATTTTTTCTTGCACAATATCACAGGGTGTTTGGGGGTGATACATTCCTACGTCTAAGGTAGTGGATAGTTTCAGGTAGCTGGTGGCCCGACCATGGGCATATGATTAGGGGGTTGTAGATCTAGGAGTGACTTAGGCATACAAAGATTGGTTTCGACCGCCTCTACATTTGATAGTTCTAGGTGCACCCTCCATTCGACGGAGAGCCAAGGGGAGGGGGGAAGGTTGAGGATGAGGAGGCGGTGGTCCTCCAACAGGACATCCAACACAAGACTAGCCAGCACAGGTCCGACCAGCATAGGTTCAGATGGATCAGCCTCATGTTGATGTACACATGCAAACCGAGATCAAGGGTCGGAGGGTGGACATGATGGGCACTAGGATTGGGTTGTCACACCACCATGAGTTTGGTGTGAGGACTAGCTTCATGTGTAGCCTCTACCAGTACAGCCAACGGGTCAGCCAAATCCGAGGGATGGGTTGATATTACAGTTGCAAGCCTAGGTCCAGGCCTTTTTCAGTAGAGAGGGACCAGGCGATTTTACAGAGGTAGGCCACAAAGTTACAAGCGGCCGCAGAGATGGGCCACAGACAATAGCTAAAGAGTATGGTGGATTCCTCCTCTCACAACACAGTGCCTCTTCACTCATACAGGGAGGCCATCTAGGAGGCAGATTACTATCGGTTGCTTTACCATTAGGCCGTACCTAGAGCATCCTAGGCCCCAGATTATTCACAGTGGACCAGCCATAAATCGGAAGAGGGTCATGGTGACAAAGGCAAGGGCAGCAGAAAGGAGGGTTAGACCTCTTTTTTTATCGAGATATTATTCTTTCATGCCATAATGGTATTATGTGATGGATATACTATATATGGATGCATTTCTTTCTGATGGTGTATGCGTTATATGATGGTTATGCGACTAACAGATCTATATTATGCCTCTAATGAATGATGACATATGATATGCATTTTTGACGATTATGGATATAATGGATCTATATGATATGTGATATGGGTGGATTTTATGATGGTACATTTCTCTTGTAGTACCTTTTTATGTATGCTTTTATGATGGTGCAATCTATATGATGATTTTATGTATGTTGATGCAAATGTGATGATTTATGAAATGATTTCTTTTTCGATATATTTTTCTATTATGATGGTGATGATGATTTGAATGCAATGATCATGATATGTGGCTATGCAATGATGAATGTATGTGATTTTCCATGTATGATATGTACTTATGATGATGTTATATAATGATGTGATGTGATGTTATACATGAAATGATATGTTATGCCAAATGGTATGGAGATGATGATTTATGGTGTATATGCAAAATGATATGTGAGTAATGACCTTATGATGTATATGTGATGGCATAATGAATGCTTTTATGAGATGTTTTATATGATTATGGATGGATGTATGCACTTAATGCAATGGGTTGCTTATAATGCTTATGTACATGTTATGCTTCGTTTAATTATGCACTGGATGCTTATAATGATATGGGATGATTTATGAAATGTTTATGCAAAATAATTGCAATTTGGTGATTTATGAGATGTTCTATTATGATATGGATGGACGATGGATGATATGCATTTTTATGATGATGTATGCTTTATGCAAATGGATGCAAATGCCTAACCTATTTATGTGATGCAATGGTGGTTATATGATTATGCAATGGATGATGTGATGGATTATTTATGTTTTCTATAATTATGTAAGAGATGGTTATATGCAAATGTGTATGTAATGTTATGATTATGAGATGCTTAGAATAAAAAATCTATATTATATGCATATGAGATGATCAATTTTTCTATATGATATTCATTGTGTTGACGATTTGTGGATGCAAGATGAATACATTCTTAATGATAAATGATTAACTATTATAGTACCTTGTTAGCGTGAAAAGCAAGAAGAAATGGAAGAAAGACAAGGTTCCAACAAGACACGAGATGATGATGATAATGAATATATGTTGTGGAGTTGGGATTTTCAAAGGGCCAATTATCTTATGTTTGATAACACACATAAATGTGATGCATCCAAGTATTAAGAACCAGGATGACGTTGTATCTAGTGTGATGGACTTTGACTCGACAATTAGATAGGAGTATCCTTGTTCACACCTGGCATACAGAAACCTTACTAGGATCCACCTTAGGTATTTAACACATCTCAGACCAAAACATAGGAAGGTAAGCCTTCCTATGTGGTCAACAAGATATCTAGAACACCCTCCGTACATACCTAAATAAAGCAAGTATGCACCAAGTTATATTACAAAAAATTCCAACAAGCGCAACAGATAAAAAGATAATGATCCTTGCCCCATTCCTCTCTCTAAATCCCTTCGTTGGGGACATCATTGAGAGGTCCTTGGAATGAGCATAATAAGATAAATCAAAATAAAAAGATACAGTAAACAAACAAGTTGATGTTCTTCAATACCGCTAGCCAAGACTAAACTATGGTGATGTCTGATGTTGATGTCCATTGTAGGAAGGATGCATCCTAGGACATAACAATATCAGATGATTTGATATGGGACTGATTGGATGATAGGCTATTGACACAAAGAGTTGACCAACTTGCTTACGTACTAACCTAGATTTTGAGATTTTAACGTTTTGAGTTTTCACTTTTTAACCTGCTAGACTTGTTTATGACTGTTTTACCAAAGGTTGAGGATGATGGTCATTTATTATGAGTGATTTTCATTGCGGGTGAAAGCGAAATGGGATGGATGGATTTTTTTAAATATTTGGATGTTTTTGATGTTTTGAAGTGTTTTGAGGCTGTTTTTGGTATTTTTTGGGATTTTTCAAATGTTTTGATTTTCAAATTTTCCAATGTTTTGGGGTTTTCTGAGATTTTGATCAAGAGACTAACCTAAAGACCTATCCTAGGCCTCGGGGCTGACCAATAGATTAGCCCTTGCCTATGTTATACATGCAGAGACCACGTAGTTCGAATGACAACTTGACCAATTTACAGATGAAGATATATATGATGAAATGTCAATTTATTATGACAGACTCCTAAAGGACTGACCTAAGTGTCTTGGGGGATAATCAAAGATCAACCTTGCCTACATTCAAGGCTCGGAGACTCGTAGTTTGACAAGATGACTTTTTTTTTTTACTTTTTGACTGGCCTTTTGACCTATTTTTGGATTTTGATACATTTTGAATGTTTTTGGTTTTTCTGATTTTTTTATTTTAGGACTTCAAGAATATACACGAATCTGATCCGATGAGAACATGCCCCTAGCGTGATGCAATAGTCTACTCCGATAAAGGTAAGACAAACTGATCTTGGAAATGAGTTGATTAGTACTAGGAGGGATCATGATACGAACACAGGACCAAGCTATGATGCAGATGTAGATGGGTGATGGATGGAGATCTGAATGTGATGGATGATGAAAGCGTAATGAATGGATGATGTAGAAATAGTCATGAAGATCCCAGTGGATGAAAAGTGCTTATTTACACAAGGTGCCTGTTTTCCAAGTTTTCACCAAGGTACTTGCCCAAAGTGCCACCGAAGTGGTTTTCATCAAAGGACGATTTTTCTCTTTACTGTTTTTAATCCTTTTTCTGATTTTTTTGGATTTTTTTGTTGTCACCAAGACACCTATTTTCCAAGTTTTTTCCAAGGTAACCATTTTTTCAGGACATTTTCTGATTTTTTTAAAAAAAAAAATTGGGTTCTATACCTTGGAAGATTAGGCATAAAACTTTTTGAGATGGGAGTTGTTCATGGGCTCCTGCAAAGGCTCGCCTTTTGGTGTTGATAGCTGATATGCCCCTGACTTATAGCTTGCTATGATAACAAATGGTCCTAACCAATTGGGTTCAAATTTTCCTTTGTTGTTTGGATTTAGGACGTTCTTTTGATTCTCCTTTAGTACCAATTCTCCAACTTGGAAAGTCCTGCTTCTGATTTTCTTGTTATAGCTCCTCTTGAGTCTGTTTTGATAGACTTGCAAATAATTTAAAGCATCTATATGCCGCTCATCTAGAAGCTCTAGCTCATTCAGTCTTGATACTCGGTATTCTTCATTGGTGATGAGGTTTGCAGTGATATTCTTAGTGACAGGAGCTCAATCTCAATGGGCAGTATGGCTTCTGATCCATAGACCAGGGAGAATGGGGTGGTGCCAGTGGGTGTGTGGGTGCTAGTTCAATAGGCCTAGAGGATGGGATTTAGCTGCAGATGCCAGTCATGACCCACATCATTGACTGTTTTCTTGAGGATTTTCAAAATGGTTTTATTTGTGGCTTCTACTTGGCCATTGCCTTGGGGATAATATGGGGTGGAGAAGCAATGTTGGATTTTGAATTTTTTGCAAAGGTCACGAACATCTTGATTCTTGAATGGTGTTCCATTATCTAATATAATAGCTTGGGGAACACCGTATTGGCATATGAGATATTTCAAGATGAACTTTGATATTTGCTTCCCCATTATGTAGGTCATTGGTATGGCTTCGACCCACTTGGTAAAGTACTCAGTGGTGGTTATGATGAACTTATAGCCATTAGATGAAGTGGGAGTGATTTTTTCGATGAGACCAAGCCCCCATTGTGAGAAGGGCCATGGTGTACCAATAGGATGGGGCTCTTGAGCTGGAGCATGGATGAGGTCCCCATGCTATTGACATTGTAGACACCTTCTGACGTAGTCATGTGCCTCTTTCTCCATAGTGGGCCAATAATACCTCATCCTCAACAGTTTATTGGCCAAGGTCATTCCACTCTAGTGTGAACCACAAATCCCATTATGCACCTCAGTTAAAGAATTCAAGGCTTTGTCAGTATTAAGGTAGCGTAATAAGGTTCCCTCTATGCTTTTACAGTATAAGGTATTTCCTAGGATGACAAACCTAGTAGATTTTTTAATTAAAAAAAAAATTAAGCTTGACGGTAAGTCAGTAGGTAAGACACCTATTTGTAGGTAGGTATAAATGTCATGGTACCAAGGATCTCTAGGACCAACAATTTTGTACACAAATTCTAACTCTGGTAACTCAAATATGGGAATGAGAAGTTTCTCTACCAAGAATTCATGTTTGAGGACGTTACGAGGGATTTCCAGTAAGGATCCAATTGTTGCCATGGTGTCTACAGCTCTGTTGTTTGCTCTAGGAATTTGCTCGAATGCGATCTCGATGAAGGATTCTATGAGAGTCCCTGCCAGTTTCTTGTATGGAGTGAGCTTATCAACCTTAGTCTGGTATTCACCATTCACTTGATTTATTATCAACTGGGAGTCTCTGTATACTCTGAGGGCCATGATGTGCCACTGCACTGCTATTCTGAGGCCTATGGTTAAAGCCTCGTATTCTGCAATATTGTTGGTGCAAGGGAATGTCAATTTATATGATCTAGGTATGCAGTCCCTCTATGGGGTGATGAAAAAGACACCAGCACCTGATCCATGTTGCGTGTATGATCCATCAAAATAAATTTTCCAATGATCGGCTATGTTGAGGTTGAAGATGGATTCATCTGGAAACTCTGATATAAGTGGATTCTTTGAATAGATTGGTGCTTCTGCAAGCTGATCTGCTATGACTTGACCTTTGATTGCTTTCTTCTCCACATATTCAATGTCATACTCTAATAATATCATGACCCATTTGGCCATTCTTCCAATGAATATTTCCTTTGACAATAAGTACTTGAGGGGATCAATCTTGGTGATGCTTTTTATTTTGTGTGCTAGCATGTAATGTCTAAATTTTTGTGAAGCAAACACTACTGCTAGACATGCCTTTTCAATGAATGAGTAGTTTAAATCATGTCCAACCATTGTTTTACTGATATAATAGATGGCCCTTTGTGTCCCATTTTCATCATGTTGAGCTAGAAGAGCATCGAGGGTTGCTATTGTTGCTGACACAGAGAATTAATGGCTTTCTTGGGATCGACGGCATGAGGACTGGTGGTGTAAGCAAATATTCTTTGATCTTATTGAAGGATTCTTCACACTTGTTATCCCATTTGTATGCCACTCCCTTGTAAAGAAGGTGAGAATATGGATTTTGTTTATTTGTCAGTTGTGTTATGAATCTTCGGATGGACTGAAGCCTGCCTTGGAGACCTCTCAATTGTTTCAATGTTTTGGGTGCCTCCATCTCAAGGATTGGTTTTACCTTAGCAGGCTATACCTCAATACCTCTCATTAACACTATGTATCCTAGTAACTTTCCTGATTATATGTCGAAGATGCACTTCTTTGGATTTAATAGGACCTTGTATTCCTCCAGCCTATCAAAAATGGTACTTAAGGTTGCTATGTGATCTTTCCTCTTTCTGGATTTGGCTAGTATGTCATCAACATAATCTTCGACAGTTTTATGGATCTGGAAGATTAATGTCATGGTTCTTTGGTATGTTGCTCATGCGTTCTTCAAGCTAAATGGCATCATATTCCAGTAGTAAGTCCCCCATGGACAAGTGAAGGCCATTTTCTGTTGGTCTTCTTTAGCAATCATTATCTAGTTGTATCCCGAGAAATCATCCATCAGGGAAAAAATTTCATGTCCCACTATCATGTCTGCAATCATGTCAATGTTGGGCAATGAGAAATCATCTTTTGGACATGCTTTGTTCAAGTCCCTAAAATCTATCTAAATTCTGATTACCCCATCGGGTTTTGAGATAGGAACTAGGTTTGACACCCATTCTGGATAGTCTATTGGTTGAATGAATCCTATGTATAATAGCTTCTTTAGTTCCATTTTGACTAGCAAGGCGATCTGAGGGTGCATTTTCCTGAGTTTTTGTCAGGCAGGCTTTGCTTCAGGGTACACAGCTAGATGATGAACTACAATTTATGGATCGATCCCTAGCAGGTCAGCATAGCTCCATGCAAAATTAACTTGTCTTTCTCTTAAGAAGGCTGCTAGGGGCTCTTGTTCCTCTGATAGTAATGACTCTACATAGAATGTGATGTGTAGGGTCTCCTATGTTCCTAGATTAACTGGATTGTATTTTTCTACTAGGAATGCTGATTTTTCCTGATGAAGAGCTCTGAAAGGAAGATTGAATCCCCCATCCTTAGGCACCTCAGAGAGGTTTTCATTGTTGGATGCATCCTTTCTTTTTAATTTTTTCAGGTTGGGGAGTGCCACAGTGTGGTTTTCACTCAAGGACCTAGAGATTATTCTCAGTTTTTCACTTTTGCGATAGAGGGATTCAATCATTTCCCCATAGTATGCATGTGTATCTAGCTCAATGATGAATCCTACTTTGTGATCCCCATACAAAATCTTATCTCGTAGCCCGATGAATTTTGAGAGCGCCTCATCATTTTTGAATGTTTCAAGAATTGGTGGTCCTCGTTAATGGTCATACTTGGGGATCTCAAATCCCTTTGGGAATGGTTTCATCACAAGGCTCTTGTCGAATGGATAAGGATACAAGTTGCTAGATGTTTTTGTGGTTCGCCCTGATTGAAGATCGAACACTTGTTGTGAGTAATTTGATTTGTGTTGTGACATCATTTTGCAGATCAAGGGGTGGGATGAAAGTGTTCTGAGGTGGTTCACTTATTGATGGGATGGGTGGATTGGTTGATGTGTTGATTGGTGGTATTTTCACATTTTTTTGAGCCATGTATGCTTGTACTTGCTACTGTATCAACAACGGTTGTTGTTGGTCTTGTTGTTGTTGTGCCAAGATTTCCTGTTGTTGAGCTTGTTGTTGTTGTTGTGCCAAAAATGCTTATTGTTGAGCTGCTACTTGGGTTGCTTCTTATTGTTCTTGATATTGTTGATGTGCTTGTTGATGTGCTTGATGTTGCACTACTTGTTTTTGTGCAAGATATTGCGCTTGTTCTTGTTGCGCTTGATATTGGGCTTGAGCTTGAGTGTGCGCTTGAGCTTGTGCCTGAGCTTGAGCTTGAGCTTGAGCTTGAGCTCGAGCTTGAGTTTGTGCTTGTGCGGCTTGAGCGTGTGCCTGAGCTTGAGCCTAAGCTTGTGCAGCTTTTTGTTGTTGTTGTTGCAATAATATTTGGGCTTGGGTAGCCTGTTGTGCTTGTAATACAGCTTGGGAAACTTGAGCAGCTTGCACAACTTGAGCGGTTTGCTAAGCAGCTAGTTGTGCGGCTTGTTGAGCAGCTAGTTATGTGGCTTGTTTTTTTTGTACTTGTAGGAATTCCTTTTGATAGGTATCTTGTTGAGCAACTTGCAACGCAATACTATATTGGCTTGATGTATTTGAGATTGGTGGTGATGGTGGTGGATGATTCAGAATGGTGCTTGTTGTGGTGGTGAGAGGCATTGTCGTGTTGATGATTGGGGTTTGATTGGTAGATGGTGTGATCAATGTGGTTGGTCCTTGAGATACCATGTTTTGAGATGTTAGGGGGGTGCTTGATGATGTGATGGTGGTGGTATGTGTTATCGGGGTAGTTGCCATTTGTTGTTGCGATGTCGATGACAACTTTTGAGAGTTTGGCGTGATGCTTTGATTGATATTTGGTAAAGGGGGAAGCCCTCAGCCAAGAAGTGGTGTGGATGATGATGTAAATGGTGGAAGTGGTGAAAATGCGAGGGATGTGATCTCTTGAGGAAATGGTGTAGTGTCGAAAATTCCCCCTGGTCTGAACATGTCACCCTCTCCTTGTGAGGTTATAGGGAGAGAGGTTTGGGGTGTTGCGCGAAAGGATGATGATGATGGATCATTGGGATCATGGAAATTGAGAGGGACATATGTATGTAATAGATTTTTGGGTACGGTTTGCCCCAAAATGGTGTTTGTATCCAAGTCTTGATTATTGACAAGGGGGTGTGTTTGTAAGGCATTGAGAAATGTGCTTCCCTTGTTAACACTAGGTTGAGTTGGAGCAATAGATGATGTGATTTGCGGGATGTTTTGAGTGATTCTTTGGGATGGGGGTGTAGATGAGATGGGGAGTGTGGATTAAATTGGAGGCATGACCTCTAAGGATGGTTCCACTATAGAGCTCACATCGAAATCAGAAGGTAGTTTAGCCCCTTGTTTTGCTAGTTTGAGTATGTATAGTGAAGGGTTGAGTCTCATCATGATATTGATAATCTTATGGTTCTCCGGATTTTGAATTATTTTAGTAATTTCCTCGTGTGACATTCCAAAGGGATTATTAGTAAGATCCTCTACTTCCTCTTGAGGGTTTTGTGATGATGAAGTAAAGTTGATTAGAGGATTACTTGATTCAACGGGATTTGTTTCAGAATTTTTTTGACTTAGGTCACTTGTAGTGGATGTTTCTTTGTTGGCTTCCATGTTCCTCGTGTTGAGGTCTAGTTTGCACCATAAAATAGGTATCAATTTTAAAGAATATGGGAGATGAATCTCTAATTCTTTGGATTGATCTAATCTTAGGCACAAAAGGAGAAAAATTTAGGATGTTGTTCAAGGATCAAAGGTGATATGATGGGGATGATGTAAAAGATGGATGATGTGGATGTTTGAACTTTTGAGAAATCTTGAGGGGATGCTAGAATTTTTAGGACTTTTTGGATTTTTTTTTGAATTTTGAATTGACTTTGATTTGATTTTGGGTTTGCTTTATTTTTGAATTTATGAACAAATAGACCCTAAGATGTTGGATGATTGTCTAAGGGGTAGATTTTCTCAAAGGAGGCTAATTTGAATATGTGTAGGGAGAAGGATGCATCTACCCACACCTATTCAAACAAGATGATAATTTAACCAAGCATATGAAGAAGGATGCATCTACATATACCTAGCTAAACAAGATGGTTTGATAATTTGACTAAGCATATGCAAAAGGATGCATCTACCCATACCTAGCCAAAGATGATTTGATGTTTTTGATTCAAATATTTCAAGGATTTTTATTCAAGGTTTTGATGATTTTGATTTTTTCAAAAAAGCCTAGCATGGAGGATAATTTCAAGATTTTTCGAAAGATGATGGTGAGGTGATTTTGGTTTTATGTTCAAGGATGAATGAAAAGGTTTTATTTTGATCCTAGAATGTACCTAAAAAGACACTTGTTTACTAGACGTCGGTATTGAAGAACATACAATACTTCTAAGGACCTCTTAACCAAGAAGTGGTTCAAACTGAGCATACATTTCCAGATTGTTCAAAGGAATGAGTCTATAGAACCTTGTGAATTTTTTGCTTATTTTGATATGTTGCTTTTGATTGCACTTCCTAATGTATTTCTTGATGACCTTTCGAGTGTGACTCCTAAATTTTGAACTTTTTCTCAAGGACTTTTGTTTTGGGATTTTAACTTTCTTGGAAATCATGAGGAACTAACACATGTGTGAGAGCCAATTTTGATATCTTTGCTTAGTGATTTTTTTTTTACCACAAACACTTCTTTGATTATATTTTCAAACTAGATGTCCAATGTCCTAATTTCTTTGAATCCCACAAAGTATGTTATGTAGAATTTTGATGAAATCAAGGCAAGGGTTACCTATTGTTTAACTTTAGTAGGCAAATTGAGATGTAAATCCAAGTGTTTAGAAACCTCTAAGGATAAAATCCCAAGGGAAAACAATAACACATAAATTTGGTCAATTGTATTTATCTCCTAAAGGGTTTGAAATTTTGATGATGATGTTAAATGTTTGTTTCCAAATGTTTTCGAACAAGCAAAGCGTTTTGTAACCAAGAACAAGCACAACCTTATGGATATGAAAGACTATATTTGTTGAGTCCCCACTTGGACAAGTCCAGCTACACTTATCTTTAGCGAATGGTTAGATGCTTGACCCCACTGGTTCCCCTCCACGACACTCACTTATACGGGGCAGCCAAGCATCAACACCCATGAAACTCCCATGACATGCTTTCCATTTCTACTAAAGACCGTAAAAGTGTGGGGCGGCTTCAGAACGACCGTTCTTGCACCAACCAATAGATAGAGATTTTGGCCTTTCTACAACAAGGGTTTTAATTCAGACTTTATGTTTGTAGGAGTTGACCCAATGTGGCGAGAGACCATTGCTTCCCTTCTCGTCAAAGCCAACTGCATGATACTGGACTTTGTTCCAGTACCCACTTTTATATCCCGACTGGAAATACTCTTGGTTTTAGAGTGTTACCGGTTGAGTCGTTCCCTTGGGTGAGTACTTTTTCCCCAAGGCAAGCCCTCTAAATAAAAAATAGTGAGCAAACATATCTGTAACTCGATCGATCTTTGTTGAGAAACAAAGAGAGAATA
>VDFB02377916.1:88910-123198 GCA_007258455.2 Sequoia sempervirens
TTTAAACCAAGTGTTTAACATCAAATTATGATGCCAATATGGTGAGATACAAGGCTTAGACTAATACAATATATAAATTTAAAATTAAGTGTTCATAATATTGGATTATTGTGAAGAGATTTAATGGCTTTAAATTAACAAACACCAGTATTCCAACACATAACATGTTATATGTGGAGAAACTTGTGGGAAAAAATCCACCAAGCAGAGAGGCCAAGCATGTATTAACTTTGAAATAAAGATTACTTGATACAATCATACTTCCATTATCTTTGCCTCCAATTTGGTAAAACTTGTGTACCTACAAACAATCTTAACACATCCAAATATCTATCTTGTTCCTAAAAAATATTCCTTCATGTTACTTGTTTTGTTACTTTTCACTATCTAAGGGATTCAATTTATAGACTTTCATGAAAGAGGAAACCATTGGTGGTTTACAGAACAAAAGGAAGCTCAATAGGTGCCAACAAAGAATCTAAAATTGAACCTTCATGCATTCCCATGAAAAGGAAACTCAAGAGTCAACCTCTTCCCTCTCAAGCACCCAAGCCTCATGGAAAACCTCCAAAGTACCAAGAGTCATTCAAGAAAAATCCAAAGGTCTTTGTCATCACTCTCCCAAGTGCCCAACTTGGGGAATACCAAAAAACATATGTACGAAACTCAAGAGTCATCCTCCACTCTTTCCTGAGCACTCCACTTGGAGGTGGATCTATAACCAATTAATTTTGTCTCCACAAGTCACATTTATCAGCGTTGATGGACCCCTCCTTACTTATGAATGAATTACAAACAATAGGTGAAATTAAATATACAAACTAATTTTTAGTAGCACCTTAAGTGCCTAGAGACACTTTCCAAGGATATTGGAAACATGTAAAAGGACATACAATTTATAAAGTAGATGACACCTAAGTTTTAACATTCTCCCACCTGACATCATACATTATAAATACACCCATAGGAATAACCAAAGAAAAATAATCTTTTAGCCAACCATGTGCCACCTAATTCTTCAACATACTTTTGTGCTCCAAAGAAGCCTCTTACAATAACAACCAAGGTAACCACCATCTCAGGTGATAACTCCTCTCATCCTCCATCATGCCAAATCATGATAGGATAAGGGACATGCCATACTAAAACAAACCAAGTATTAGAAATGAAGGTGAACAACTATAAAATGGTAATATGATTTCAATTGTAAATTAGATTTTATCTAGTGCATAACCAAATGGAGATTTCAAGAAAGTAAATCAAAAACTCAAAAAAATATGGAGTAGAAGAAATAAACATATAACACAATGTTTACATGGAGAAACCCTTTTGGAAAAAATCTCCACCAAAAAGAGAGGTCCAAATCTGTATTATTTTCAAAATAGAGATTACATACAATCCTTCATTTCTCTTCCTATATATTCAATCCTTTAGTAATTGCAAACCAAGTTTTTTCACTCTTTCCAATTACACACACATAGTGCCACCTTAAGGCCTAGTATAAAATTTCACCCTCTAAATGGGGCAACCAAGTTGGTTATCATATTCCAACATTCCCTTTGAATAAATCTAATCTTTTAATACATAGGATAATGTAGGTTGCAACCATTTTACTCATTTTCCTGATTGTGGCACATGGTTATTGTTGATTTCTAACCGATTTGATGGTTATTGTTTATAACCACAAGTTGTTTTAATTTTAATAATATCCACACAAGATGATAAAACAACCTCATAACAACCTCATGGGAATTTGAATTCCCAAAACAACTTTAATTTCCAAGATTCCTTTTCAGTAAATAGTAAATCATTGTATAAAATTTAGTTATCAACCTTTGGTAAAAATTTACTTATTGTACCAATAAAACTTAATTATCGTAACTGTAAAATCCTAATTGTAAAAAATAATTATTGTTGATAGTGACTCCATCATCCCTTATGAATGATTTATAAACAATAGTAAGCATAATTAAATACATAGGATTTATAAGATTGATGGCACCTTGATCCTAACATTCTCCCACTTGAAATACGGTCAACCCACAATACTATGTCCCACTTTTTGGCCAAAGTAGGACATTGAAATCTGTTTTCACCATATTTTTATTTTATGAAACCTATAGCAACTAAACCATTAATAATTTAGAGATGATGTAAACTAGTGATTTTTGAGGATTTGTGTCTAGATTCTAAATATATATTTTTAAAAAATAGAAATAAATTGTGATTTTTTTTAATGTAACTTAGAATAACTTATTTTTTATAGTACACAACATTTTTAAAAGTGACATTTATGTCGTAACACAATTTTTTTTTATAGAAATGCTAAAAATTATAATTTTTTAAAATATGGATCTGTAACATCAATATCTAGTGCATGGATATTTTTTATAATTTTTGTTGCATATTTTTTCATTAAATTATAAAGTTGAAGTATTTATAATTTGGATATAGGTGTATGTCGTAATGCATAACTTGTTTCATGTGTATTGAAATTCATTTTTTTGTTGAAACAAGGACATCAATACCTAGGGCATAAATATATTTTAGAATTTTTATCTCTATTTTTTTGTGTGTGTGAAACAAATACCTTGATGTTTGGTGAAAAATCTACATTCACAAGAAATTAAAATAAATAAATAATTAAATTAAAAATATTCAAACTTATACTTTTTGGAAAGCTTATAATAAGGGCTACATACACAACATAATTTCTAAATGATTTTATTTGATCCCTCAAGTAAAAAAAAAAGTGGTTTTTTGTCGACATTTTGATAGGTGCAATGGAGACTCCATTGAGAGTGTGATTTAAGAATGAGGGGATCTATCCAAGGGGGTTTGATTTAAGGGGGTCTCTTCAATTAAAAAATATTTAGATGGAACCTCTCAAGGCTTAAATCATTAAATTTTCTAAAATATATATGGTTCCATGAAAAATTAGGATGTCCCAGAAGTGGGACACACTATTGTGACAAAATCCCATCATACATTGTAAATACATCCATAGGAATACATAACTCAACTAAATATTAAGAAAAAGGCCCATGGAATCCTTGCATTATGTAAAATTTTCTATGCTCATATGTTTAGTAAGTGAATCTACAACATTCTCCTAAGTGTTAATATTCTTCAACTATATATGTCCATTAGAAATCATTTCATGAACAAAATGGTATTGTACATCCACATGCTTAGTTCATGAGTGATACATAGGATTCTATAATGTCCCCAATCTAGTCCTACACTCTTTAATGATAATTAGCCTATTTCTGAAAAACTTGTAGGCTAATAAGAAGTGCAAATTAGGGTTTCCTATTTTGTAGGAGGTTTCAGATGAGCTTTTGAAGGATTGCATGTAGGAGTTTGCAAGTGAGTTTTGTGGAGATTTCTAGGTTTATGGAGAGCTTCAGGATATGGTAACATGCATGATATGAAAATGACATGCATTTCTATTTGATTCTTTGCATGTAGGAAAGGTTTATGGGATTTTATGGGTTTTTAGAGAACTCTAGTAAGGTATAACATGCATTCGATTCTGTCAACCTTTCCATACACTTACTATTTTTAGTAAGTCATGATAACTACTTAGTTTTTGTTCAAATGAAGTTTACAAACACTTAGTATTTATAGCAATTTTCTATTTTTGGTAAGTTCCTATTTATGGCAGTGTCATCCTACCAGCATCACTGTCATTTCGATCCATCATTCTATTTTTGGCAATGAGGCGGTTCAGTTTGGGGTGTTGGCTTCTTCTTTCCTCTTGAAGCTAAGTTTTAATAACTTAGTCATTTTTCAGTGTTGCTTTTTGGACCTCGTGCCTAAGCAGTCAACTTCAAGTTGTTTTAGAAAGTGTGACTTCTTAAGTGGATGCCCAAGTGAGAATATTAATGTTTTAAAAGTATTTTTAATTGCTACTTTATTTGGACACCTAAGTTGTGAAATAAAGTGTTTTATTAATAATTCATTTCTTTCAAAAAGGTGGTTTCCCTCTTGGGAAGATGAAATGATTCAGTTCCTTCTTGGGAGTTACAGAGGTGATTCGAATGCCAAGAGAAGTCTATTTATTCAAGACTTTCTCATTCATTCTCATCTTTTAGAAATTATGATAATGTTATGCTACTGAAATATTTTTAGAGCTTTTCTTCGAGGAATGCATACCTCTTAGCTTCTTCTTCCAATCTTCATGCTTGAAAGATAGTACCTAGTTGGACTTACTGAAGACTATGCTTCACTCAAGATTGTAGATAGAGCTTCAATTTCTAATTTATTTAAGCAGATTGTTGTTGTATAATCTATTCTATTGTTGTCATTTTGTGCTTGGTTGTAGCACATTGTCATTCATAGCTCATTGGGCGAATTTCTCTTGGTTCTAGGTATTAGCTCTATGGTTTTCCCTTGCTAGGGCACTCCTTTGCAAAAAGTTTCAAATTTTTTGAAGGCGACTATTAATTTCTAGAGCTGGTCGCCCTTCTTTGGAGATTGTTTTTTCATTGTGGTTTCATTGAGAAGTGTGCACAAATAATTCAAAGATATTTGTCAAGGTTTCTCCATTTGTACTTGATCGCCCAGCTCCTAGCTTTAGTTTGCATTCAATTTCATCTTCACCGGAGGTGTTTGGAGAGAGATATGAACATTTTGGTGAATTCAATACTACTGGTTTGATTTTATGTTACATTTTTGTTACTTATTAGATCTAATATACTGCTGAATGTGCTTGATTTTTGATCATTTTCATGATATAATAGTTAGGGAATATTTCTCTAACAATCTAATGTATTTGGATACAAAAATTTGAATTTTTGTGCAACTGATTATCTATTTTGTAAAGCTAGTTTAGTAGAACTAACAACTATTTATAAGCTGCACTTTATATTCTTGTTTATACTCCCACTGAAGAAGTGGTTGAGTTTTTTTTTACTTTTAGCAGTTTGTTCTTAATTTCCCCCTATTGAAAAGTGGTAGTTCAGAATCATGGCTAGCATGCCACCTAGTTATTTGTTTTATATTTCCACTCCCACTGCATAAGTGGTCAAGTTGTAATTTGTTTTCTTATATGGTTGGCTAGCCGCCTATTGTAAATTGTAATTTCATTTCTAGTTTGCTAACAATCTCCTAGCATTGTATGTGCTCACCTCGACCACATTGGGAACTTGATGATCAAAAGGTTAAGGGTTACCATTCTTGCTAGTTTATATTTGGAGCTAACACTAATAGTGGTGAAATTGTGCTAATATTAAAAAAAAAAACTTAAGGGGATATTATAGTGGTATCAAAGCCTTTTTTCTTTCCATCCTATGAATTCAGTGTTTCAGTTATCAGATGAGTGATAGGGAAGTCAGATACTACACCAAAGGGCATAACAAAATTCAATTTCAACTATTTGATGGTTCCAAAAGTTGAATATTTTTTCTAAGGTTTTGAAAGAAACTGTGTGTTTTCAAATCTTATTATGGCTTCTAATGAAGAAATAAGTTTGGCAAGGTCACTTTTCATTGCAGGAACAAGGCTTAATGAAGAATGTCAGTCAATGGAAGAGGAAGTGAATATACATTGTTTGCAACATTGTTTGAGCTAAGTGAAGCAGTCACCTTCAGAGACCTCTTTAATTCATCTATATTGGTTGAGGCATCCTGATGAAGAAATCAATCTACTGATTACTTCATGTCTTAGTGAAGTGATGAGAATCTTGGCACCCTTGATGCCCTATGATGATGATAAGTTATGAATTAATTTCTTCATATGATTGTGGAAATTTTCTAGGATCTTGATAAAACTAGTAGCAGTCATTTCTCCAGATGAGTTGCTATATTAAAGACATTTTTAAAACTCAGAACAAGTATCTTGTTAATAGATTTGCAAATGCAAGATAAAATCTATTATTTGTTCCATTACCTCTTCAACTCGACTTGGAGTGAACAAGAGGAAGACATTTTTGCAATTGTAAGGACTATTCTTGTTCTGACTATTAATGAGGTTGATTCTATTCCTCAAAATGTCCAATCCCTTCTTTTGGACACATATGAACATGAAGAAAATATTTCTCCTACTGCTGATAGATTGATCAAAGAATTGTTTAATCAATGTGAGGGAAAATTGAAGCCACTCTTGAAGAAGACAGTTCAGAAAAATGAGAACTCTTATGCCAAAGAGAGGAATGGAATCTAGTCTCCTAATAGTTCTATAGAAAAATCTCAGGTTGTACCTTCGGATATTCATTTTTCCATGCATTCTACAAAAGAGTGCAATAAGGCAACATTAGTTTGGAGACACATGAGGTGTCCATGTATTCTATAGAGGAGTGCAGTGAGGAAACATTAGCTTTGGAGACACATGAAGAAGTCACAAGTGGGGAATCAATAGAGAGAAATGTTATTTCTATTGAAAATAATATTCAATTAGAAAATGAATTACTTCTTCATCTTCATAATTCAGTAGGATTTTGGTTTGAACAACAAGCAAAAACTGAGAAAGTAGAAGTAGAAAATTCTTCCAACACTAATGTTGAATCATGCATTGAGGAAGACATAGAGGGAGTTGTTTCTAGTGGACACAAGACTGATTTTGCTTTGCTTGAAGCCAATTTGAAGCAAAGAGCTAATGACCTTGAGAGAACCATTGATGAGATGAGAAGTGTTCAACATGTGTCTGACAATCCGAGGAGCACAATTGATAAGATTTATGATTTCTTTTTAGCCCATAGAAGCACTTCATCAACTAAACTAGGCCATGAATGGAGCAATCAAAGCTTGTTAACTGCTGATAAGGAGATTCAAGTTTTGTCTAGACTAGATGACATTCATCAACATGTGGAAAATCTGAGTTATTACATGCCGAGTCAAGATGTCTGCTACATTCCTCTTGCTGATTTGAAGTCTATTAAGAATGCTATGAAAGAAATCAAAACAAGTCTTTTTCACATCATTAGTGATAAGGACAAGGTTGCTAAAGTTGTTGATGAGGATTTGGAATGGAACAAGCAAAAAAAAGCTAAATTTCTTGAAGTTGAAGAGGCCTTAAGAGAAGTTGAAGATCAAATCATTACTGCTCACTATTTCAAGGAACAAGAAAACAAAAAAAGAGGTAAAGAAATTCAAGAATTCCTTGAAGATATTGATCTCAAACAAGAGACTTTTGATTTGAATTTTTGTCTTGAAAGAATGAGGAATTCAATTTTTCATCAGCATGTCTTTCAGGCTTATGTTAATCCTTTATTTGAAGTTGGAGCTAATGTGCTTCATGAAAATCTATTTTTTGAGTTTAATGAGGGAATTCTTTCAGATACTATTGATGAAGGGAGGAATTACAACACATATTCCAACAGTGGAATAATGATACATGAGCTACATAATGATGAAACTACTGTTGATAATAATTCATCCACTCTTCAGAAAGTGGAAAATCAAGGATTGAGGAGGAATGGGGTTATTGTTCTTGATTGAAATCAAAGATTCACTTAGGATTTTGATGAATATTTTATTCAATTTCTGATGGAGATAGTTAGATTTCTATCAAATTTTATGCTTGCGCCAACTTCCTTAAGAATAACTAATTTCAATATTGAGTTTGATGATGAATTCATTGAATCTTTTCGGCAATTCATGTCTCATGATTTTGGATTCAATTTTTTCAGTGAATTCAGATTGTTGAATATTTCTTGGAGTTTCAAGAAGTAATGATTCAAATGGAACGTATAGATCAGAGAATTCAATTCAGAGTAGTTCTCTGTTTGCAAAATGAATCCTCCTTGCTTATGATTTTGGATCTTGGTAACAATTGGAATTTGATACTTCTAGAAGCATGGGAAGAAGAAGAACTTGGTCAAGGAGTTTATATGTCCAATAATCCATCTTTTGAGTTGAGTGTTAATTTAGTTCACTCCAATCTCTTCTCTGGATGGGATTTGAAGACATTAATTGTTCCATGTACTCTTGTTTTTGAATCCTTCATGGTGTGGCTTCAAAGGTTCACTAAAGGGAACACCAATCCTTGGAGGTTGTTCTTGGCTCTATCTAACATTTGGGATCATGAAGAGTATTTGTTTCGATGTGTTGATAATCACTTATGGTTGATCATGTAACACCTAGCCATGCAAACCCCAAAGGACACAAAAACATGTATCATTTATGGCACAATTTTTTTTTTAAGTAAACTAATGTGAAGTGTACATTACATATATCACTAGTAATAAACCATGCATAAACAACATATAACTTAGTCCCATGGAGGTTACATGATTGCATTACTTTTCGAGTAACTCTAGCACCATCATAAGAATGAACAAACAACATCTATTACATTACATAAACATCCTACACACTTGAGAATTTAAATATAAATATTTCTACAGATACAACACTATTAAGGAAAGCACACTGTGAAACAATAAACACATAATAATACAAGAATCAACAGAAATCGCATAAAAGATAAGCACCATCAATGATCATAAGATAATGCCGAGGTTCACTACCATTACAATAATGATATGGAGGTACAACGTGCAAGGATTACATCATACAATGTTGCTTCCCAACATGAATGGGTAAAGTACAATAACATGGAGTAACACAAATGATATGAATAAGTACAAATCATCAAGACTAGTTCCCACACTGGTATATCTCTAGAGTCACTGCAACTAACCTACAACTCTGCATAATCTCGATCCACGATTGGGATCCCAATGGGGTGCTTAGTGTGTTCCACCCAACCACATGGACCCTAAGGCCCACCCCCCATGCCAGGAGATGACAAGAAGGACCCACAAAAAAAATCCATCAAGAAAGACAAGGTCTACAAGTCCCCACAACATGAGCAATAATAAAACAAGAAAAAATTCAACATAGGAAACATCCAACACAATAAAAATCCAACACAAGAAAAAGACAACAAAAAACACATCTGCTTCCAAAGGTACAAGAACCATACAAGGTTGTTAAAGGGTGGAGTGTCATCGCATAGGTTGTTATGGGTTACCTTAGTGTAACCTTCCTAGGCTATCAGACCCCCATCCTAGGTTACCCTAGTAACCACTACTGGTCATCGAACCCCCATGCACGCTATGTGGGATCAACATACCTTGCAAAATTACTATGCAGAGGTAAGGCAGTTGATCTTGCCATTCCAGACCTTTCCACTCATTCCAAGCCTAAACAAGCACTTGAGGCCTTGAGTGAGGCTACATTATCTGAATTAATATGTGATGCTACCCAACCCCTAATTAATTAATTGAGTTATCACTTGATTAAACTCTCAATGAGTTACCTTGGACCAGCCACTTTGGGTGTCGAACCCTCATTGAGGGCCACTCCCCCTACTAACAACAAAATCCCAAGATCACAAAAGGGAAAGTCAACTTGCACAAACTATCGAGACCAAACAATTATGCACATAACACGAGGCATGCAACACCTCACACAAGATATCCATTATAAAACCATTTCCACAGTGCAAGGCTATACCCACATCATCAAATAGAGCATATGGAAAAATATTTCACCAAGAACCAAAAATGAAAAGAAACATTTCTTTCCCCACCTCTAGAAGCCCAAGAAGAATGACTACCCAAGAACTCACAAAATGAGGTTAAGTCAAAACAATACAAATTTCCAAATAAATTCCAACAAAAATTTAAAGAACAAAATCCCCTCAAAACCGAGATTAACTCAAGAGGAAGTCACATCGAAAAGAGCCATCAAAATTAACCTTTAATCCAACACTAACAGGCATTCACGACAACCACGAAATTCACTTTTCCAAGCAACCTCACAATAACAAGTAAACATAAAGACATCGCTTCCACATGCTATACTACTAAGTAAACTATCAATAAATCAAAGTTATTTAAGTTAATCAACCTATCAATTTCATTAACAACTTACTTAAATTAAAAGACTATATATCACAAATAACAAACTACTTTTAATAATCCAAAAAAAGTGATAACATTAAACTAACATTTAAAGCTTCCTTTACATTTTATCTTTTCACTTATCAAGAAATCATTTAAAATAATTAAAGAAAATTACTTAATTATCCTATATCTACTCACTTTCATGTTCAATTATTGTGTAATAAATAACCTAAGCCCTCTTGATTGTATTCTATTTTATAAAAGAAAACACAATTAAATGACACAATTTATTTTTCCTTATTAATTGAATAACCTTTTCTTTTAATTGAACTCATGGTAAATATACATACACATTTATAGTTATACAAATAAACTTTAATTATGAAAACCTATTGTCATAAAACAACATATAAACATACACTCACACACTCATATATATATATATATATTTATATACATATTACAAACATAAGGCAACTTCCCATATTAAAGGATTTAATATGACCAACATACACAATTATAAATAATCAAACCTATTCAAATAGGTATACTCAATACCACAAGCTTACATACACCAAATAAAATGGGAACTCCAACATGTCGAGTATTAACCTATCACTAACTTTTGGAATCACTAAAAATTGCGTCCTATAGAGGTAACCAAGCACAGATCTTAACTTACATAAGCAATGAAACTTGAAAATCAATCCTCCGCTTTAAACACCAAATGCATTTATTAAGAGAACTTAAGATCCTTCAGGGAATGAAAATGACTGGCTGAGGAGTTTAAAACCTAGCTACCACAACTTACTCCATGAGGGCCGATTTCCATTCCATTAAGGACTTAGCCCAATTTGAGTGACAACTTCTACTACAAGTATTGACATTGCTAAGTAATAAAACCTAAGAATGAGCCTGCACTGGGGTCAATTGACTACTGGGAGAAGTATGTGAGGCTAGATGAAGCAATATGAAAATAGGTTGACACAAAAACAACAAACTCTCTTTAAAATAATCAAGTATCATGAGACATTGAATTAGGAAAATGGAAAACCATAACTAAGAAACCAAGTATATATACGCAGTTTAATGAATATGGAAAATAAGTCGGCTGCCATGCAAAGTGCTAGGCACTGTAAAGGCTTCCACAATAGCCGAATCCTCAAACCACTCAGGGACTGAACCATCAATAACATAAGAAAGCATAACTATATGCACTTGGGATGCTAAATAGTATGCAATTCTAAGCATGGAAACAAGTAACAGATGGATAAAATCGAATACAATATAAAGTTCACCGAAGAGAAAAAGAGGCACCACTACTGAAATCAATTGGTTATCAAAAAACTGTTAATCTCCAACATACAATCAATGCCAGTGGTATCGAATAACATAAGTCAAATTATGCGATGGGGCGGCGGCTAATATAGATTTTAAAATGATAGGAATAAATTCTCAACATATGCCTCGAGGGAGACTGTGATAATAGTAGAAAATGCACAAGGAAATCATCTTGACTTGGAGGTTGGCACGAATAGGGCAGTGAGGAATCTTAAAAACCTCTCAAATCTAGTGGAGAGTAGACCATCGATGGAATGAAGAGATTCGATATTGAGAATAAGATGCATTCAAAGGAATGTTAGATTTGTTGGCTTTATGGTATAATATGTAAGAAACTGATTTTAGTGTGAGCTTTAAGAGGAAGGTGTGTCCACTATAAAACAAAGAGTTTTTGGAATTGCATGAAGGGTTGGTTGCCAAAGACAAGCAGAAAATCAAACAAAAGATGCCTCAATCTTCCCAAAGTCACCTAAATGACAGAAAAGTGAGCTCAAGGGGAAAATCGGCCTCCTAGACAACTGATGTAAAGTTTGAATAACAACAATAAATCCTTAACAAATTAGTAAGCTAAGAGAATTTGAAAGAAATGAGGTGATTCAAGTAAGCTCAAATATCATCACAAAATCAAATTGCACATAAAATGAAACCACATATTATAAAGGACAAAGGACGCCTAACACAAAATCAAAACAAGAAATAATAGCTAGAGTAAGACTCAAATACACATATTACAAACTACTTTTCAATGTTTGAATGAGAGGCAATTACCATATGGTTTTAGGGTGTGGCTTATGCAAGAGAATACACCCATAGCAAACAAAATATACAGTAAAAAAACATTACACTGAGTTGGATTGAATTGCCGCTTACAGAAAATGAAAATCAAATATTAAACAAAAACTTTGAATGTCTACAGAAGAGTATACATTGAATTCTGAAGGGGAAGTCTTATTAACGGTGAACCCTTAGCATGCAAAACAAATTTTATTAACATGCCAAACACAATATTAAATCTCCAACATTCAATTAAAATATCGATGCCTACATTTGCTATCCAAAATGTCAATTACAAGCTCTATAGGGAAAACTTTTTTCTAATCACACAAGAGCAATTAAGAACATAAAATGCCACACAAAGAAATTTACAACAAGAATATTGAACACAACTACTTGATGTTCTTGTTACTATTTTTTAGCTTCTTGCTTAAAATTAGTGAAGATTTAAGAGTGGTTATTTGTTGGGGTATAAAATTTTGATGTTAAGTCATCCAATGAATCCTTGCTTTCAAAATGAAAGAGTTGTTTAAGTTTGATTTGTTCAAATAATTCAAACAGTTTAGATTAAACTGTTGAACAATTCAAACAAACCAATAAACAAGCTTCATTTGGAAAGGAAAAATTTAGAAGGATGAAGTATAAATTCATTATTTTTTGCAATATTTGTCATTGTTGATTATCAAAAGACATTGCAGATTTAAGAGTAGAAATCATTCATTTTAATTAAAGAACATGTGTTCTAAACAATTACAATTTCACTGTTTCAAATTATGTAATTGGAACAAACTCAAATTGCTGATCATATGCCATTGCATATCATGAACAATTGATTTATTATGAGATATGTTTCTATAATCCCACACAAATTGTGGGTAGACTAAGTTGATTCAATTCAACAAGAAGAAAAAATTATACAACTGAAGAATAGTTAAAGAAAAGTAACATGAAAAATGAGGTCATGTCCGTCATTGCCTTGAGGGCTAGTGTAGGGTTGATCCCATAGGTTCATCTTGATCTTCATTGTCTTCATTCTCTAGCTCCATTACTCCTGAGCTCCAGAACTTGCAAGTGTTTTAAAAGTTTTGTTAGAGCTTAGGTCATGAGATCCTAAAACATGTTCAATTCAACAGAGATATAATTTTTACTCGTTATCAAATCAAATCAACTTAGTCAACATCCACAAGATAAATGAAAGGACTACTAGGCCAAATCATCAAAAGGACTCATTGAATCCACTATTTTTACTGACTTTTTTGTGTCATGTGCAGATACATAAAAAGTTTTGTTGCAGATTTTTGAATTTCAATGAGTGGGGAGAAATGTGGCTCCCTTAAGGGTTGAGCTCAGCTCATGATAATGGCACAAGCATAGTATGAATGAAAAGAAATTAAAACTTCTATGCAGCTTTTCAGTGATAGTGAACAGGCATACATGTTAAATTCTTAAAACATCTCTTCAAGGAACTATAGAAGCTAAAGATAACAATCGTACCAGCGGAGTAAACATCATAAGATCAATATTGTGTTTTGCAGAAATACTACAAGGCAGCCTCTTATGAAAGAAATGATTACTTTATCATAATATATGCACAACCTTTTATGTATGTTCTAAGTGTATATGTTATTTCATTGCTGATTTCTTGATGCAAGGAACAATTAAGAACAAATCATTTACTTTAGTGTGCCAATCAACAAGTTCAAATGGAAGTTACAAAAGTGTAATGATACAAAAATAAAGGAACTGGAAATAAACAGAGGTTCATTCCATTAGAGATTACAAAGTTCCAAGCACGAACTAGAATATACAGAGACTAATATATTTTCTGAGATACGAAGGCAACAACCATCAAAGTTACAAGGGTTTTGTATTGAATGCAAAATATAGTGAAAATTTAATACCCATTTTTAGAAAAGAAATGTAGAGGCACACTCTACTTTTTATGTAGAAATACACAAAAAATTCCATGAATATACAAAGGCTGAGCTAGGGTTTCTTATAATGGCCATAAATTCAAAAAAACAAATTTCCAGTTCAGAAGTCGATAAAATTTATTTATGTCAGCCTCCACATTGTGAATCAAGGTAAATGAAGGGTAAGCATGGTTGTAGCTAACCCTTATGAATGGTGGGTTTTTCTGTTTTAAAAGAAACTCAAAGAGTTCCATGTAGGCCGCGGGCTTCCATAAAGAGTAATGTGAAAATACATACAAAATGTAAAGGTATAGTGAGGTCGTGGCTTTCCATGAGAGAAAATGTAATTATTGTTTTGTTCATTTCCAATTTGAAATTGAACGAAATGCAAGGTAAGTGGAAAATATCAATTTAAAAAACTTACCCAAGTTTTCACTAGTACATAAACAACAATATATGACTAAATAAACTACTAAAACTTGCATATAAATGACTAACTTTAGTCACGTGACTATTAGTGGTTTATTTGTAGTCATTTATAGCACCACTAAATTTATGACTAAAGAATTTTAGTCATTTATTTAGTCATTGATTTGGTCATTGATTTAGTCATTAATTTAGTCATGGTAGTGATTTATCTAGTCATATATTTAGTCATATATTGTTGTTAATTGGTCATTTATTTAGTCATGGTAGTCATTACTTTAGTCATATATTTAGTCATTAATTTAGTCATATATTTAGTCATTACTTTAGTCATAAATTTAGTCATTAATTTAGTCATATATTTATTCATATATTTAGTAATTAATTTAGTCATTTTTATTTACTGGTTTTAATTAATTAGTAGTAAATATAGTCATGAAATGAATAATTTATTAAATACCATAAATTTTATAATGCAAAACTAACATAATATTAAATTTGAACTAAAACATAAAATAAAATAAAAATATTACATATACGAACAAGCTACAACATGCTAGAATTAAATAATTAATTCAACATCATGATAAATAGAGGTAATCTACAATAAAAAAATTAATGCAAATATATATATCAAGTTACAAGATGTCAAAGTTGTCTAAGAGTATATATGTAAATATAATGAGAAATGTCAAAGTTGTCTAAGAGTTTCCAACTCTTTCAAATACACCATGATAATTAAGATCCCTGAACAACACATTCAAAATACTACATAAAGCAGTGAGCCAAGATGTCTAACATTAACTAGTACATGATAAACATGTTCAACTATGTCATTTTTTGCAAATATTTTAGTGGCCACTCTGTGAAGGTTCCCTCTTTCTCTTTCAAACGAACATCTATTTTGTCTTCATAAACAAGGGGTATGTTACTGTAGACATAGAAAATGTACTGATTGACATTGCACATCTGATCCCGACCACTAACACCATTTCATCCTAAATCACCCCTCGGTCTAACCATTTAATTGAATACCTTTATTTGATTAAATTCATCAATGCTTCTCTCTTAATTAAATAAATCATTTATCTAATTAAGTCATCCTTTCTTGCTAATTAAATCAATCAATCTAATTTAATTATCCCTATTTAATTAAATAATCAATTTTATTTGATTAAATCTTTAAAGTCCATCCATTAAATTAAATAAATTAAAACCTTATTTAGTTTAATCTAACTTCATCTCCTTGGTTAAATAAAACAAAAATCTTTATTTAATTAATCTTGAAATCATATTCTTCTCATATTTGATTTAAATCAATCAATATGCCACATCATTTTGACCTCTCATTAAATTAATTAACCTTGATTAATTTAATCTCTTCTCATGTCCCATCCTCTAGCTTTTGCGACTTGCACATGAAAATAGATTTAATTCATTTATTAAATCTCTATTTTCTCTTAAAAAGACATAATAAAAGAATATTCCTCAAATTTGAATTCAAAATCCAAGTGGACTTTGTCCTTCCAACAAGGAATTTACTCCACCTAAAAAGTCCTTTTGCCTTGAGCCAAGTGGCATTCAATGCACCTTCTTTCCCTCTTACATGTCATTTCAACAATTTCAAATTTCAAATATATGCATTTATTGACACATCCTTCAAAACTTGCACATCCTCCATCCATTCACATGTTGACAAGTGGCACCTTGCCATTTGTTGATTCTTAGTCCCACATTGCTCCATTTTGGACATTTCTTCAACTTGATATTCTATAAATAAGAGACTTCATTCCTCATTTTATCAAAATTTGGTTATTTGGTCTATTTTCTGCTTTCTTGATCTCTGTTTTTGTAGAACCTAACTGATTTTCTTGTAGGTTGGATTGATCAAAGGTGAAGAGGAAAATAAGCATGATGACCTCATTTCATGATACCAAGTGTTTTTAAACACTCTAGTGTTTGTTCACCACTCTTAGAGGATTCACTATTCCTCTTAAGGAAAAAATTGTTATCTTTCATGCCTAGGACTCACTAGTTTCATTTTGGGCTCTAAAAAGAACTTTTTAAATTTTTGTTACAAAAGGAGCTTAAAATGAACTTTAGGACAAAAATTCACTAGATTTTGTTTGGGGCTAATAATTGAATAAGAAAAATTCTCACACTTCATTTGGTGCTATAAAAAGGAGTCATTATTGCTTTGTTGGATTAAAAATAACATGTGCTACTTTGTTTTCGTGATCGCTTACTCAAAATAACACCATTGAAAAGACGTATGCACTTCTCTTGTGCCTCACGGTGATCTTGAGAATCAAAAGGATTTTTTGTGGTCTTAGGTTGGGATAAAGTAATTGCCTCCACGCATCATTTTGGAACTAAAATTGAACAAAATATCTTGCGAGTGTGAACCAAACCTATCACGTGTATTCTCTCTTTGTTTCTCAACAAAGATCGATCGAGTTACAGATATGTTTGCTCACTATTTTTTATTTAGAGGGCTTGCCTTGGGGAAAAAGTACTCACCCAAGGGAACGACTCAACCGGTAACACTCTAAAACCAAGAGTATTTCCAGTCGGGATATAAAAGTGGGTACTGGAACAAAGTCCAGTATCATGCAGTTGGCTTTGACGAGAAGGGAAGCAATGGTCTCTCGCCACATTGGGTCAACTCCTACAAACATAAAGTCTGAATTAAAACCCTTGTTGTAGAAAGGCCAAAATCTCTATCTATTGGTTGGTGCAAGAACGGTCGTTCTGAAGCCGCCCCACACTTTTACGGTCTTTAGTAGAAATGGAAAGCATGTCATGGGAGTTTCATGGGTGTTGATGCTTGGCTGCCCCGTATAAGTGAGTGTCGTGGAGGGGAACCAGTGGGGTCAAGCATCTAACCATTCGCTAAAGATAAGTGTAGCTGGACTTGTCCAAGTGGGGACTCAACAAATATAGTCTTTCATATCCATAAGGTTGTGCTTGTTCTTGGTTACAAAACGCTTTGCTTGTTCGAAAACATTTGGAAACAAACATTTAACATCATCATCAAAATTTCAAACCCTTTAGGAGATAAATACAATTGACCAAATTTATGTGTTATTGTTTTCCCTTGGGATTTTATCCTTAGAGGTTTCTAAACACTTGGATTTACATCTCAATTTGCCTACTAAAGTTAAACAATAGGTAACCCTTGCCTTGATTTCATCAAAATTCTACATAACATACTTTGTGGGATTCAAAGAAATTAGGACATTGGACATCTAGTTTGAAAATATAATCAAAGAAGTGTTTGTGGTAAAAAAAAAATCACTAAGCAAAGATATCAAAATTGGCTCTCACACATGTGTTAGTTCCTCATGATTTCCAAGAAAGTTAAAATCCCAAAACAAAAGTCCTTGAGAAAAAGTTCAAAATTTAGGAGTCACACTCGAAAGGTCATCAAGAAATACATTAGGAAGTGCAATCAAAAGCAACATATCAAAATAAGCAAAAAATTCACAAGGTTCTATAGACTCATTCCTTTGAACAATCTGGAAATGTATGCTCAGTTTGAACCACTTCTTGGTTAAGAGGTCCTTAGAAGTATTGTATGTTCTTCAATACCGACGTCTAGTAAACAAGTGTCTTTTTAGGTACATTCTAGGATCAAAATAAAACCTTTTCATTCATCCTTGAACATAAAACCAAAATCACCTCACCATCATCTTTCGAAAAATCTTGAAATTATCCTCCATGCTAGGCTTTTTTGAAAAAATCAAAATCATCAAAACCTTGAATAAAAATCCTTGAAATATTTGAATCAAAAACATCAAATCATCTTTGGCTAGGTATGGGTAGATGCATCCTTTTGCATATGCTTAGTCAAATTATCAAACCATCTTGTTTAGCTAGGTATATGTAGATGCATCCTTCTTCATATGCTTGGTTAAATTATCATCTTGTTTGAATAGGTGTGGGTAGATGCATCCTTCTCCCTACACATATTCAAATTAGCCTCCTTTGAGAAAATCTACCCCTTAGACAATCATCCAACATCTTAGGGTCTATTTGTTCATAAATTCAAAAATAAAGCAAACCCAAAATCAAATCAAAGTCAATTCAAAATTCAAAAAAAAATCCAAAAAGTCCTAAAAATTCTAGCATCCCCTCAAGATTTCTCAAAAGTTCAAACATCCACATCATCCATCTTTTACATCATCCCCATCATATCACCTTTGATCCTTGAACAACATCCTAAATTTTTCTCCTTTTGTGCCTAAGATTAGATCAATCCAAAGAATTAGAGATTCATCTCCCATATTCTTTAAAATTGATACCTATTTTATGGTGCAAACTAGACCTCAACACGAGGAACATGGAAGCCAACAAAGAAACATCCACTACAAGTGACCTAAGTCAAAAAAATTCTGAAACAAATCCCGTTGAATCAAGTAATCCTCTAATCAACTTTACTTCATCATCACAAAACCCTCAAGAGGAAGTAGAGGATCTTACTAATAATCCCTTTGGAATGTCACACGAGGAAATTACTAAAATAATTCAAAATCCGGAGAACCATAAGATTATCAATATCATGATGAGACTCAACCCTTCACTATACATACTCAAACTAGCAAAACAAGGGGCTAAACTACCTTCTGATTTCGATGTGAGCTCTATAGTGGAACCATCCTTAGAGGTCATGCCTCCAATTTAATCCACACTCCCCATCTCATCTACACCCCCATCCCAAAGAATCACTCAAAACATCCCGCAAATCACATCATCTATTGCTCCAACTCAACCTAGTGTTAACAAGGGAAGCACATTTCTCAATGCCTTACAAACACACCCCCTTGTCAATAATCAAGACTTGGATACAAACACCATTTTGGGGCAAACCGTACCCAAAAATCTATTACATACATATGTCCCTCTCAATTTCCATGATCCCAATGATCCATCATCATCATCCTTTCGCGCAACACCCCAAACCTCTCTCCCTATAACCTCACAAGGAGAGGGTGACATGTTCAGACCAGGGGGAATTTTCGACACTACACCATTTCCTCAAGAGATCACATCCCTCGCATTTTCACCACTTCCACCATTTACATCATCATCCACACCACTTCTTGGCTGAGGGCTTCCCCCTTTACCAAATATCAATCAAAGCATCACGCCAAACTCTCAAAAGTTGTCATCGACATCGCAACAACAAATGGCAACTACCCCGATAACACATACCACCACCATCACATCATCAAGCACCCCCCTAACATCTCAAAACATGGTATCTCAAGGACCAACCACATTGATCACACCATCTACCAATCAAACCCCAATCATCAACACGACAATGCCTCTCACCACCACAACAAGCACCATTCTGAATCATCCACCACCATCACCACCAATCTCAAATACATCAAGCCAATATAGTATTGCGTTGCAAGTTGCTCAACAAGATACCTATCAAAAGGAATTCCTACAAGTACAAAAAAAACAAGCCACATAACTAGCTGCTCAACAAGCCGCACAACTAGCTGCTTAGCAAACCGCTCAAGTTGTGCAAGCTGCTCAAGTTTCCCAAGCTGTATTACAAGCACAACAGGCTACCCAAGCCCAAATATTATTGCAACAACAACAACAAAAAGCTGCACAAGCTTAGGCTCAAGCTCAGGCACACGCTCAAGCCGCACAAGCACAAACTCAAGCTCGAGCTCAAGCTCAAGCTCAAGCTCAAGCTCAGGCACAAGCTCAAGCGCACACTCAAGCTCAAGCCCAATATCAAGCGCAACAAGAACAAGCGCAATATCTTGCACAAAAACAAGTAGTGCAACATCAAGCACATCAACAAGCACATCAACAATATCAAGAACAATAAGAAGCAACCCAAGTAGCAGCTCAACAATAAGCATTTTTGGCACAACAACAACAACAAGCTCAACAACAGGAAATCTTGGCACAACAACAACAAGACCAACAACAACCGTTGTTGATACAGTAGCAAGTACAAGCATACATGGCTCAAAAAAATGTGAAAATACCACCAATCAACACATCAACCAATCCACCCATCCCATCAATAAGTGAACCACCTCAGAACACTTTCATCCCACCCCTTGATCTGCAAAATGATGTCACAACACAAATCAAATTACTCACAACAAGTGTTCGATCTTCAATCAGGGCGAACCACAAAAACATCTAGCAACTTGTATCCTTATCCATTCGACAAGAGCCTTGTGATGAAACCATTCCCAAAGGGATTTGAGATCCCCAAGTATGACCATTAACGAGGACCACCAATTCTTGAAACATTCAAAAATGATGAGGCGCTCTCAAAATTCATCGGGCTACGAGATAAGATTTTGTATGGGGATCACAAAGTAGGATTCATCATTGAGCTAGATACACATGCATACTATGGGGAAATGATTGAATCCCTCTATCGCAAAAGTGAAAAACTGAGAATAATCTCTAGGTCCTTGAGTGAAAACCACACTGTGGCACTCCCCAACCTGAAAAAATTAAAAAGAAAGGATGCATCCAACAATGAAAACCTCTCTGAGGTGCCTAAGGATGGGGGATTCAATCTTCCTTTCAGAGCTCTTCATCAGGAAAAATCAGCATTCCTAGTAGAAAAATACAATCCAGTTAATCTAGGAACATAGGAGACCCTACACATCACATTCTATGTAGAGTCATTACTATCAGAGGAACAAGAGCCCCTAGCAGCCTTCTTAAGAGAAAGACAAGTTAATTTTGCATGGAGCTATGCTGACCTGCTAGGGATCGATCCATAAATTGTAGTTCATCATCTAGCTGTGTACCCTGAAGCAAAGCCTGCCTGACAAAAACTCAGGAAAATGCACCCTCAGATCGCCTTGCTAGTCAAAATGGAACTAAAGAAGCTATTATACATAGGATTCATTCAACCAATAGACTATCCAGAATGGGTGTCAAACCTAGTTCCTATCTCAAAACCCGATGGGGTAATCAGAATTTAGATAGATTTTAGGGACTTGAACAAAGCATGTCCAAAAGATGATTTCTCATTGCCCAACATTGACATGATTGCAGACATGATAGTGGGACATGAAATTTTTTCCCTGATGGATGATTTCTCGGGATACAACTAGATAATGATTGCTAAAGAAGACCAACAGAAAATGGCCTTCACTTGTCCATGGGGGACTTACTACTGGAATATGATGCCATTTAGCTTGAAGAACGCATGAGCAACATACCAAAGAACCATGACATTAATCTTCCAGATCCATAAAACTGTCGAAGATTATGTTGATGACATACTAGCCAAATCCAGAAAGAGGAAAGATCACATAGCAACCTTAAGTACCATTTTTGATAGGCTGGAGGAATACAAGGTCCTATTAAATCCAAAGAAGTGCATCTTCGACATATAATCAGGAAAGTTACTAGGATACATAGTGTTAATGAGAGGTATTGAGGTATAGCCTGCTAAGGTAAAACCAATCCTTGAGATGGAGGCACCCAAAACATTGAAACAATTGAGAGGTCTCCAAGGCAGGCTTCAGTCCATCCGAAGATTCATAACACAACTGACAAATAAACAAAATCCATATTCTCACCTTCTTTACAAGGGAGTGGCATACAAATGGGATAACAAGTGTGAAGAATCCTTCAATAAGATCAAAGAATATTTGCTTACACCACCAGTCCTCATGCCGTCGATCCCAAGAAAGCCATTAATTCTCTGTGTCAGCAACAATAGCAACCCTCGATGCTCTTCTAGCTCAACATGATGAAAATGGGACACAAAGGGCCATCTATTATATCAGTAAAACAATGGTTGGACATGATTTAAACTACTCATTCATTGAAAAGGCATGTCTAGCAGTAGTGTTTGCTTCACAAAAATTTAGACATTACATGCTAGCACACAAAATAAAAAGCATCACCAAGATTGATCCCCTCAAGTACTTATTGTCAAAGGAAATATTCATTGGAAGAATGGCCAAATGGGTCATGATATTATTAGAGTATGACATTGAATATGTGGAGAAGAAAGCAATCAAAGGTCAAGTCATAGCAGATCAGCTTGCAGAAGCACCAATCTATTCAAAGAATCCACTTATATCAGAGTTTCCAGATGAATCCATCTTCAACCTCAACATAGCCGATCATTGGAAAATTTATTTTGATGGATCATACACGCAACATGGATCAGGTGCTGGTGTCTTTTTCATCACCCCATAGAGGGACTGCATACCTAGATCATATAAATTGACATTCCCTTGCACCAACAATATTGCAGAATACGAGGCTTTAACCATAGGCCTCAGAATAGCAGTGCAGTGGCACATCATGGCCCTCAGAGTATACAGAGACTCCCAGTTGATAATAAATCAAGTGAATGGTGAATACCAGACTAAGGTTGATAAGCTCACTCCATACAAGAAACTGGCAGGGACTCTCATAGAATCCTTCATCGAGATCGCATTCGAGCAAATTCCTAGAGCAAACAACAGAGCTGTAGACACCATGGCAACAATTGGATCCTTACTGGAAATCCCTCGTAACGTCCTCAAACATGAATTCTTGGTAGAGAAACTTCTCATTCCCATATTTGAGTTACCAGAGTTAGAATTTGTGTACAAAATTGTTGGTCCTAGAGATCCTTGGTACCATGACATTTATACCTACCTACAAATAGGTGTCTTACCTACTGACTTACCGTCAAGCTTAATTTTTTTTTTAATTAAAAAATCTACTAGGTTTGTCATCCTAGGAAATACCTTATACTGTAAAAGCATAGAGGGAACCTTATTACGCTACCTTAATACTGACAAAGCCTTGAATTCTTTAACTGAGGTGCATAATGGGATTTGTGGTTCACACTAGAGTGGAATGACCTTGGCCAATAAACTGTTGAGGATGAGGTATTATTGGCCCACTATGGAGAAAGAGGCACATGACTACGTCAGAAGGTGTCTACAATGTCAATAGCATGGGGACCTCATCCATGCTCCAGCTCAAGAGCCCCATCCTATTGGTACACCATGGCCCTTCTCACAATGGGGGCTTGGTCTCATCGAAAAAATCACTCCCACTTCATCTAATGGCTATAAGTTCATCATAACCACCACTGAGTACTTTACCAAGTGGGTCGAAGCCATACCAATGACCTACATAATGGGGAAGCAAATATCAAAGTTCATCTTGAAATATCTCATATGCCAATACGGTGTTCCCCAAGCTATTATATTAGATAATGGAACACCATTCAAGAATCAAGATGTTCGTGACCTTTGCAAAAAATTCAAAATCCAACATTGCTTCTCCACCCCATATTATCCCCAAGGCAATGGCCAAGTAGAAGCCACAAATAAAACCATTTTGAAAATCCTCAAGAAAACAGTCAATGATGTGGGTCATGACTGGCATCTGCAGCTAAATCCCATCCTCTAGGCCTATTGAACTAGCACCCACACACCCACTGGCACCACCCCATTCTCCCTGGTCTATGGATCAGAAGCCATACTGCCCATTGAGATTGAGCTCCTGTCACTAAGAATATCACTGCAAACCTCATCACCAATGAAGAATACCGAGTATCAAGACTGAATGAGCTAGAGCTTCTAGATGAGCGGCATATAGATGCTTTAAATTATTTGCAAGTCTATCAAAACAGACTCAAGAGGAGCTATAACAAGAAAATCAGAAGCAGGACTTTCCAAGTTGGAGAATTGGTACTAAAGGAGAATCAAAAGAACGTCCTAAATCCAAACAACAAAGGAAAATTTGAACCCAATTGGTTAGGACCATTTGTTATCATAGCAAGCTATAAGTCAGGGGCATATCAGCTATCAACACCAAAAGGCGAGCCTTTGCAGGAGCCCATGAACAACTCCCATCTCAAAAAGTTTTATGCCTAATCTTCCAAGGTATAGAACCCAATTTTTTTTTTTAAAAAAATCAGAAAATGTCCTGAAAAAATGGTTACCTTGGAAAAAACTTGGAAAATAGGTGTCTTGGTGACAACAAAAATCAAAAAAATCAGAAAAAAGGTTAAAACAGTAAAGAGAAAAATGTCCTTTGATGAAACACTTATTTGTGCTTTTTGAACAGTACGGGTGAAGCTTGGAAAGCGAGGCACCTTGTTAATGAAACTTTTCATCCAACTTTGGGATCTTCATGACTATTTCTGCATCATCCATTCATTACGTTTCCATCATCCATCGCATTCAGATCTCCATCTATCACTCATCTGGACCCACATCCACATCATAGCTTGGTCCTGTGTTAGTATCATGATCCCTCCTAGTACTAATCAACTCATTTCCAAAGGTCAGGTTTATGCTTACCTTTATCCGAGGAGTAGACATTGCATCCGCAGCTAGGCATGTTCTCATCGAATTCGGACCATTGTATATTCTTGAAGTCCTAAATAAAAAAATCCCGGAAAACCAAAAACATTCAAAATATTATCAAAATCAAGAAATAGGTCAAGAGCCGGTCAAAGTAAAAAAAAAATAATGTCCAAACTACGGAGTCTCAGAGCCTTGAATGTAGGCAAGGTTGATCTTTGATTGAACACCAGGTGGTCCGCTTTAAGTGCTTTGTCATAATAAATTGACATTTTCATCATATATAATATCAGCGCTTCATCGTAAATTGGTCGAAGTTGTCATTAAATTTACGTGGTCTCTGCATGTATAACGCTTAAAACCGAAGGCTAATCTATTGATCAGCCCACAGGCCCCTAGGATAGGTCTTTAGGTTAGTCTCTTGATCAAAATCTCAGAAAACCCCAAAACATTGGAAAATTTGAAAATCAAAACATTTGAAAAATCCCAAAAAATACCAAAAACAGCCTCAAAACACTTCAAAACATCAAAAACATCCAAATATTTAAAAAAATCCATCCATCCCATTTCGCTTTCACCCGCAATGAAAATCACTCATAATAAATGACCATCATCCTCAACCTTTGGTAAAACAGTCATAAACAAGTCTAGCAGGTTAAAAAGTGAAAACTCAAAACGTTAAAATCTCAAAATCTAGGTTAGTACGTAAGCAAGTTGGTCAACTCTTTGTGTCAATAGCCTATCATCCAATCAGTCCCATATCAAATCATCTGATATTGTTATGTCCTAGGATGCATCCTTCCTACAATGGACATCAACATCAGACATCACCATAGTTTAGTCTTGGCTAGCGGTATTGAAGAACATCAACTTGTTTGTTTACTGTATCTTTTTATTTTGATTTATCTTATTATGCTCATTCCAAGGACCTCTCAATGATGTCCCCAACGAAGGGATTTAGAGAGAGGAATGGGGCAAGGATCATTATCTTTTTATCTGTTGCGCTTGTTGGAATTTTTTGTAATATAACTTGGTGCATACTTGCTTTATTTAGGTATGTACGGAGGGTGTTCTAGATATCTTGTTGACCACATAGGAAGGCTTACCTTCCTATGTTTTGGTCTGAGATGTGTTAAATACCTAAGGTGGATCCTAGTAAGGTTTCTGTATGCCAGGTGTGAACAAGGATACTCCTATCTAATTGTCGAGTCAAAGTCCATCACACTAGATACAACGTCATCCTGGTTCTTAATACTTGGATGCATCACATTTATGTGTGTTATCAAACATAAGATAATTGGCCCTTTGAAAATCCCAACTCCACAACATATATTCATTATCATCATCATCTCGTGTCTTGTTGGAACCTTGTCTTTCTTCCATTTCTTCTTGCTTTTCACGCTAACAAGGTACTATAATAGTTAATCATTTATCATTAAGAATGTATTCATCTTGCATCCACAAATCGTCAACACAATGAATATCATATAGAAAAATTGATCATCTCATATGCATATAATATAGATTTTTTATTCTAAGCATCTCATAATCATAACATTACATACACATTTGCATATAACCATCTCTTACATAATTATAGAAAACATAAATAATCCATCACATCATCCATTGCATAATCATATAACCACCATTGCATCACATAAATAGGTTAGGCATTTGCATCCATTTGCATAAAGCATACATCATCATAAAAATGCATATCATCCATCGTCCATCCATATCATAATAGAACATCTCATAAATCACCAAATTGCAATTATTTTGCATAAACATTTCATAAATCATCCCATATCATTATAAGCATCCAGTGCATAATTAAACGAAGCATAACATGTACATAAGCATTATAAGCAACCCATTGCATTAAGTGCATACATCCATCTATAATCATATAAAACATCTCATAAAAGCATTCATTATGCCATCACATATACATCATAAGGTCATTACTCACATATCATTTTGCATATACACCATAAATCATCATCTCCATACCATTTGGCATAACATATCATTTCATGTATAACATCACATCACATCATTATATAACATCATCATAAGTACATATCATACATGGAAAATCACATACATTCATCATTGCATAGCCACATATCATGATCATTGCATTCAAATCATCATCACCATCATAATAGAAAAATATATCGAAAAAGAAATCATTTCATAAATCATCACATTTGCATCAACATACATAAAATCATCATATAGATTGCACCATCATAAAAGCATACATAAAAAGGTACTACAAGAGAAATGTACCATCATAAAATCCACCCATATCACATATCATATAAATCCATTATATCCATAATCATCACAAATGCATATCATATGTCATCATTCATTAGAGGCATAATATAGATCTGTTAGTCACATAACCATCACATAACACATTTATCATCAGAAAGAAATGCATCCATATATAGTATATCCATCACATAATACCATAACATTATTGCATCACATATAGAAATAGAACCATCCATAAATGCATAATAAATAAATGGTACACGACACATCACATCAACATCATCTCATATATATCATCAAGTAACTATTATAATATAAAATAATAATTGGCTCACTATACATGTGTGTATGAGTACAAAAGGCCCAACGGGCTATAAAAAATGAGCCCATATAACATGAAAGAATAATGTCTTGATCAAAAAGGAGGTCTAACCCTCCTACCTTCTGCCATCGCCTCTGTCATTGTGACCCTCTACCGGTCTATGGCTAGTCCACTATGAATATTCTAGGGCCCTGGTTGCTCTAGGTACAGCTTGATGATAAAGCAACCGATAATAATCCACCTCCCGAATGGCCTCCCTATATGAGCGAAGAGACACTATGCTATGAGAGGAGGAAGATGCCATACTCTCTAGTTGTTGTTTGTGGCCCATCTCTTTGGCCACCTATAACTCTAAGGTCTACCTCTGTAAAATTGCCTGATCTCTCTCCACACGAGCCTAGTCCCTCTCTGCTATCAAGGCCTGGACCTGGGCCTGCAACTATAATATTAGGTCATCTCTCAAATCTGGCTGACCCGTTGGCTGTACTAGTAGAGGTTGCACGGGAGGCTAGTCCTCACCCCTGACTTGTGGTGGTGTGGCAACCTGATCCTAGTGCCTATCATGTCCACCCTATGGCCCCTAATCTTGGTCATGCATGTGTACATCGACAGGAGGTTAGTCCATCTAAACCTATGGAAGCTAGTCCCATACCACCTGACTTGCTGGAGGACCACCACCTCCTCATCCTCAACCTGCCCCCTCCCCCTAGCTCTCCATCAAATGGAGGGTGCACCTAGAACTATTAGTCGTAGAGGAAGTTGGAACCAATCTTTGTAAGCCTATGTCACTCATGGATCTTCAACTCCCTGATCATATGCCCATGGCTAGGCCACTAACTACCTAAAACTGTCCACTACCTTGGAGGCAGGAGTGTACCATCCCCATGAGCTCTGGCTCATTATCCTAGAAAAGATGGCCACATAGCCATCATCTGGTCTATCTTGTACCTCACCAAACTAGTGCTAAACTCATCCTCGTAGATAGCTCTCAATCATAGTGTGCTCTCGCCCCTACATAATCCGGTCCTGGCGGGCAAATAATAGTTGTTGTACATCATCCCATTCAGGCCAACCAAGGTATGGGTGCCATGTGAACATCGTCATCTCATCAATGACCCTCCTCTAGTGAGGGATCTCATGCTCATCTATGTGTGTGAAGGAAACACTACCCCTATAATGCCAAACCATTGGATCATTGGGCCCGATCGACACTGGAACAATCTGCGATCGAAGAATAGAGATATGCTCCCGCATCCACGCATGAAGGAGTGTGACACCTACACCAAGTGCCCTGCTGTCCAAGTATGCATACTCATGTAAATCATTGTAAAGGGATGCAAGAAGAATGGGACCCCATGTAAAATGGATTGGCCTATCATGAACCATCCGCTCCCAGCAAAGCCCCCAACTAGGACTGAAGTATTGGCCTCATCGATCCAGAGTGACAAGACCTGAGATAATGGCAATAATCACTAGTCAGAATAGTATCATGAGTGTCCTGTGGCACTCTAGCTTGATCTGACCCTCACAATAGATCACATCCTCTGTAGCCAGGACTACATGGCAAGCATCCCATCTGGCATCCATATCATGAATAGCTCACCAACCATGTATTGGCAATCTAAGGATGTGCCACACATCCTCCAAGGTAACAGTGGTCTTTCCAGTGGGAAGATGAAAGGATGACATCTCATTGTGCCATCTCTTGGAAAGCACAAAAATCTTGCTAAGATGGGTCCGCACAGGTGCTACATAAGCAATGTACCATAGCCCCATCTCACAAAGTCGGTCCTGCTCTCTGTCAGTCAGATCTTGTAAGTAGCCAAATATCTCCTGTGATATGTGCTCATGAGAATAGAGCTCCCTCACTACCTCCTACATCAGGAAAGGTCACCATGTTAAAATCATCAGAAAAAATTATCTAGAGCATTCAAGAAACCAGCCCAATGTTGCAAACTGTGAAGGCGTCAAGTTTGAAATTTGCAAATAACGACGTTGGCACCTTCAAATCCCAAACTACGCTGTGGCGGTGCAGTTTGCTTAAGCATCGTAAACCCTAATTCTAAAGTTTATCGCAACATCAGATTTTAGAATATAGCATCATATTTCATGAATGTGTCTAAGTTTGAAGTCTATTCCCAAACTCCAAACTCCACCGCGACGGTCCATCTTGTAATGGCGATCCAGTTTAAAATTTGAGCGGCACTATATAGCACCATTGCGAGAGACCTAGTTCTAAATGCAATAAATGAACACGTAAAATGAAAAATGAAGCTCAAGTAAGGATCACTTACCAATGCCCCAATGTTGGGAGGTTGTTGGTACGTCTATACTCGGTCGAAGATATGCAATGGGAGTTGTTGTGCCATCTTATCAAGGTATCAAAGCTCAAAATTGCAAAATCTCTAAAGGGCTAGGTGTGAAAATGAATTGGAAGTGGCCTCCTAAGGCCTATTTAAGCCTATTTTTAACCCTGTTTAGCCATCCAGAAGAGGATTGGGTCCCCCAAACCCATTTTTATTTGTCTGAAGGTCGTTTTAGCTCATTTTTCACCCTCTTGGCCCCTTTTTTGGACCTGTCCACCACCTTGTCCTTTTTTTCAAGAGATCACCCAAAAAATTAGAATTTTTCATCTGATCTCTCGAGGGGCCAATGTATTAGCATAATTTCCCTCACCAAGGCAGTAGTGGGGAAATTCTTAAAAAGGCATAAAACAAGAATTGGCTTTTTGATTTGAGACCATTTGTGCGAAAACAACAATAAAGTTACCTTGCTTCCAGAAAAGAAAAATATTGAACCATAAAATGTGCTAATTAACGTTGCACATGTCCAACCACAAACACCATTTCGTCTAAATCATCCCTCGATCTAACCATTTAATTGAACCCACTTGCTTTATTTGATTAAATTCATCTGTCATTCCTCTCTTAATTAAATAAATCATTTTATCTGAGTAGAATTCATTTCTTTTCGGTTAATTAATTCAATCGGGTTTGATCTAATTATCCCTATTCAATTAAATAATCCAATTTTTATTTATTATCTAAAGTCCATCCATTGGCTAAAATGGTAAAACCTTGTTTTAGTTTTAATCCCTAGCCTCATCTCCTTGTTTAAATAAAGCAAAAATCTTTATTTAATTAATCTTGAAATCATATTCTTCTCATATTTGATTTAAATCAATCCATAAATCTAAAACAATATGTCATCATTTGGTCTCTCATTAGATTAATCCAACCTTGATTAATTGTCTGCTACTCATGTCCCATCCTCTAGCTTTTTCCACTTGCATGAAATAGATTAATTCATTCATTAGAATACTCATTTTCTACCCTCCAACATGGCATAATAGAGAGCTTATTCTCTCAGAATTTGAATTCAAAATCGGAGTGGATTTTGTCCTTCCAACAAGGCATTTATTTCATCTTACATGTCTTTTTGCATTGAGCCAAGTGGCCATTACTCCATTTGACTCTCCCTCCACCTTGTCATTTCAACATTTTCAAATTCCAAATATTGCATTTTTTTAACACATTCTTCAAAACTTGCACATCCTTCATCCATTCACATGTTGACAAGTGGCATCTTGCCATTTGTTGATTCTTAGTCCCACATTGCTCCAATTTGGACATCTCTTCAACTTGATATTCTATAAATAAGAGGCTTTATTCCTCATTTGATCATCCACAACTTGAGTAAACTTACTATACTCAAATTCATAGCAATTTTCATCTAATTTCATCCAATCTTAGCTAGGTCATCCAAATTTTTATCTTAGAGTACATTGGAGGTCTTCATCAAGTGGGTCACTCTTCATCATCAATCATCTTCATCACATCATTGGAGTTGGGAAAGGGCCAATTTTCACATCAAATTGGCACCAACTCCCTCAAGAGATTACGAATTTGATTTGTTTTAGAATAGGATTTGATATCTTTGTTTAAGTTTGTTGTGTTCTTCATTTCATTCATTTTATTTTTCATTCAAATAGATTTCATGAGGAATCATGGTTCTAACCTTGCATTTGATCTAATCTATTGATTGTTTGTTGTGTTTGTGCAGGTTGGGAATCTTGGTTCACACCTACTACCGAGCCTAATCTCACTCAACTATCACTATATGTAACTAATATTATAATTGTTGTATCTAAACATCATGGGGATCTAGCCCCGATAATGGTGGTTGTATAGGATGCTACTAAATGGGTGGCTATTGAGGTGGTTGCTAATGCAATGGGGGTGGGGGTGCACTTGGGACCTATCCATCCTACTATTGGCCATCCTAACCATCCTATCCTTTTCTTGTAAATTTGGCCCTCAGCCCTATCCTCTACCCTACCCATCCTGTGGCTAGCCTCGACCTCTGGCTACATCTCTCCCTCTCGGCCTCCCTCATGGAGGTATACCTGTTGGATTTGTTAGTCTAGGAGGGGATGCAAACCATGCATCGTATGCAGGTGTTGTATATGCATCTTCCTATTCCTGATCATAGGTGAGCATGGCCTTGCAACCAATTATCTAAAGCCCTCAACAACCTTGTGGGTTGGGATTGTGTGTCCCCATGTCATCTCTCATGCTGATTTGGAAAAAATGGCCATATAAGCATCATCAAGCCTATCTTGCCTCTTGCCAAACTGTCTGGCAACTCTATCAGGTAGGTACCTCTCAATCATGGTATGCTCTCAACCCTACATATACCAAGTCTATTGAGCAAAGAATAGTTGTTTTACATCGTCATACCATGCTGACATCTAGAGCCACGACTACCATTTAAACACTATGATATCATTAATCACTCTCCTCCAATATCAGATACCAAGATATCTTGTGTGCTAAAGAGTGATGGTGCCTTTGTACCTTCAAACAATCAGATCATCTAGCTCCATATCTACGATGTGGACAATCAGTTGGAGCATGGAAATGTGCTCCCATGCCCATATGTGTAGAAGAGTGACTCTTATACCAATAGCTTTGCCATCACAATACACAAAGTCATGCATATCATGGTAAAGGGAGGCCAGCATCACTGGTCCCCATGCATACTGAGTCCTCCTAAATAACATCCTGTTCCATGTCAACCTCCATCGTGGACTGAATCCCCCACTCCATCGATCTGGGGAAACCAAACTTGAAGTCACTACAACAATGATCAATCTAAAGGTTGACGATCAACCTCTATACATCTCTAGGTCAATCTGTGATTTGACCAAGACAACAGTCTCCTAGTTAGGACACTCATGACAAGCATCATATTTGGCATCAATTTCATAAATAACTTGTTCTCCATGTATCGACAATCTTAAAATCTGCCAAACATCCTTTGACATCACTATCACCTCACCGATGGGTAAGTGGAATGATGAGGTCTCACTATGCCATCGCTCACATAACACTATCATTATCACCAAATGGGTCACCATGATGGGAATATATGCAATGTACCACAACCTGATCTCCCCAAGGTGCTCCTCCCGAAGCTTAGATAAATCATCAAGTTTGGAAAAAACTGAAGGCCGATGCTCATGGGACATCAAAGGCTGGATAACCTCCTGCACCCATGAAATGCATGACATCAAAATTTTCTAAAATTGGCTAAAGTTTGGAGTTTTTATCTCCCAAATGAAAAAAGTGTCCCTATTTACAAAATTGTCACTATAGTCCAAATTCCAAATAGTAATGCTATATACATTCAAATTCTAAATCATGACTTGCATCACTCATCACACCCGCATCACCATTTGAAATTGAGAAACCCTAAATTAAATTCCAAATTGGCCAGGTGTGTCGCTAAAAATGAAAATAGCATCATCAATTCTCAAAATAGTGTTGCTATATAGTGATGCCACCCAAACCCAAATTTCAAATTGCAATAAATGCACTCAAAATTCAAAATGCAAGTCAAGTTTTGAATTGGATACTGGTGGTCTTGCGTTTGGAGGCCTCTGGTACTCTCGAACCCGATCGTAAATGTGTCATGGGAGCACTCATTGCACCATTTCATCAAGAGGGTTTTTCACCATTTTTACAAATCTTTCCAAAATGAAGTTTATTTTGCATCATTTTTGTTGTCAATCAGATTGCACCCGAACGCTTGATTAGTTAAATCCAGCAATCTGTTGAAACATTGGTGCTAATTCCAGGCTGTGGGTATCCTATAAGCAATTAGACCTCCATATTCTAGGCTGGCTCCTATTTAATTTTCTGGTTAATAACTAAGTGATCTGTAGGAAAAAGGAGAAAGACTAAATCTAAGTTCTGAACTATGAAACTTTAACTAAGGTGATGCACCGAAGAATTCAATATGCAGACTTTAACTCTTAGAATGATTACTCACTATTTCATTTTCACACAACTATATTTAAAAGCTTAAACACTTGAATGTTTTAAAAAAAGGCTCATAAGAAGCAATCATAAAATGAAAATATGATTCTCACAACTAGACTATTTGATTATTGATTAGCACAGTGTTTAATTAGTGGATTTAGACTTAGATGCATACAATTTCATTAAGGAGATATAAATATTTAAAGGTTTCATATACTGTAAACACAATAATTATTTTGATCAATCCTACATGACAACGATGCTTGAAAGCTTGAATGAAAATTCTAGAAAAGATGATAATTAAAGGAGTCTTTCTGCATGAACACACTAATTGACCTGTAAATTTGCTACTGTATTAATCTGAAAATAATGTTGAGTTACAAAATAATTCACTTTTGCAGAGTGCAAAGGAGAAAAATAAGAACCCCAATTGAAAAAGATAAACTTTTTCAATATATACAATGAATACACTTCAAGGTGCATGAATAAGCAACTGAAAGTGATCTGAAAGTGAAAAGATGACAATTACAAAGCGAAATCCTAGCACAGGTAAAAATCCCTGAAAAAGTGGCTAAAACTCATGTCAAAATGAGTGAACTTAATCTCGAAGTGGCAGTCATAAAGCATGTAATCGATCTACAACTCGAACTGGACTGAAATCCCTGAAAAGTGGGCTAAAGCACGCAAAAATCACCTCATTTGTATCAATCCACCTGTGATATTTT
>VDFB02377917.1:0-11212 GCA_007258455.2 Sequoia sempervirens
AGGCATCACCATTGCGTCAAGAACAACCAAAAACCTAAGGATCACCTGTCGTTTCATCGATTTTGGTGCAGTTGAAAAAAAGAAAAAAAAAAGCAACAAGGACCTTTGTACAGAAATTTGTATGGATCAACCTTGTTACCTCAATGGTTTTTGTGCAGACAATCGATAGCCATGAAGGTTTAAAAATAATTTCTCTGGTTTTTTTTTCCAGAAAATTAAAAAATTGCAAAGATTTGTTTTTAAATTAAAAAAAAAAACAGAAAAAATGAATTTTAAAAAAATATCTTTAAAAATCAAAAGAGGCTTTTAAAAAAATTAGGTTATAGTACCCTATCGGTAGCCTACATGCCTCGCCATACAAGGCAGGCCCCATTATTGTTGACCTTTCCAAAACAGCAACATCTTTTGTTTCATCACCAACGATTTTTTTAAGCATCAACAACCCACTATAAAACTTGACGACTACTAAAAATCAGGCAACTGCCCCAACAAAATCGACAACAACACCCAAGCATGAAATCTTAATAGATTCCATCAACATATTTTGTGTGGTCCAAGTTTCTCAGCAGTGGCAACTTCAAAGAATATTCTAAGCATCTTAACAAATATTCCAATGTATATTCATTTTCAAGCGACTGGTTTTTTCCTAACAAAGGGAATATTCTGTTAGTCTAGAGCATATTTCACTGACACCATTTGTTAATGTCATCATTCCATCAACTAATGTCAACAATCGTATAGACAAGTCTTATAGCCCCCTCCTAGCCTCCAAATGTCTTAAAGGAGCTTTTTTTGTAATTTTTGGTATAACTTGGGAATACGGTGTTGAAATTGGGAAAACGAGAAATCATTAGAAAGTTGGTTCCAAGTACTTTCTAGTGGTGCAAGTCTCATTATCAAGTTTTTCTATTGGTTCCTGTTATTGTCAGGAAAAGTCAGATCTCCATTTTGCACTTTCGAGCTCACAACTTTTTTCTCGTATCTCTGATTTTTGTGATTCAAGCAACAGCAGAAAGGTATTTCAAAGCTCTTCAGATCTATTTGTTTGTTTTTCTAGAATTTTCCCTAGGTACATTTTATTCAGTATTTTGTGTTTTCGCATTTTGCGTAATTACTTGGATGTTTTGGCACCTAGAAAGGATCTGTTTGCGTAGGATTACATCGTTTGATCTACTTTATCAGTACTAAGGTTATTAGTCTCTGGATTTTTCATTTGAGTGAGTATCATGGGGTTTTTTATTCATCCTTATGTAATAAACTTAGACAAGGATAACTATGAGCCTTAGTGAAAGTAGTAAACCTTGTTTTGATCCACCCATTTATAATGAAAGTTTAAAACTTGAAGAATTGATCTATTGACTATCAAAAATGGATAAGTACTTTGATTTTAAATCAATGGAAGATATCAAAAGGGTAAAATTTGTTGGTACAATATAGAAAGGGCTTGCGTCCTTTTGACAGGTTCACATGCAAACTAAAAGATAGGGAAAGGAAAAGGGAAAATAAAATTAGGTAGGAGAGAATGGTGACAAAGTTGAAATAGGAGAGAATGGTGACAAAGTTGAAATAAAAATTCTTCAATAGAATACCAAGTTAGTTTGTTTGATAAATTGAAAAATTGAAGTAGAGGGAGAAAAGTGTACAAGATTACACCAAAGAATTTTATAAGTTGAATATACGAGTAGACATGTTGATGATGAAGCAAAAAAAGGTTATATCAATGGTTTGAATTATTTCATCCAGGATGAAATGAGTATGATGATAATATTGAGCATAGAAGAGACCTACTAATATGCTTTGAGTTGGCAAAAGAGAAAATGACTAGACAAAAAAATAAAAGATGGGGAATAAATTCACATGAAAGAGTACAATCCATAGTGTTTGAAATTACCAGAATAAACAAGAAGAAACCGGTACCTTGCAAACTAACCTCCAAGAAAATAGAGGAAGAAAAGATAATTTTCAGAGATGAAAATTTTGGAAGAGGAAGAGGATTTAGTGGCACTTGTTTTCAATGTGGAGAAACTAGGCATAGGGAATTTGAAAGTCCTCAAATACAGTAGGGTAGTCTGAAAGGAAATGAATAGAGAATAAATATTGCACATGGATAAAATGAAAGTGTGGCTTCATAGAAGTATGGATAAGGTACTAAGGATGGAGAATCCTTGTTGTTGAGAAGGATTTTGTTGAATCTAAAGAAGGAGAAACCTGAACCAAATCAGAGGGGGAACTTGTTTCGAAGCAAGTGCAAGTTGTCTAACTCCATTTATGTTCAATAAATTGATGTAAAAAGGGCATGCATTCAACTCAATGGACCAACAAATTCTTTATCAAATAACTTACTAACTAAAGTGTGTTACATTTAATTATGTCAAACTAGGAAATTGTATTCTTCTTGGATGGTACCCACATTGTATGTGTAGTTAAGGATTTATGAGTTGTCATAGAGGTTGTGCATAGAAAACTTGATTGAAAGTAAAGCCTATCTTATAAACCTTAATTATTAACAATTGCTATAGGTCGGTAATCTTGTTGGGACAACAACCAAACATTTTTCAACTATGTTGTATTTATTTATTGATGCAATGCAAAATAATTGTTGCTAATTAAATGATTACTAATAACAATTTAAATCAAATTAATGAACACAACTATTAACAATCTATTTTAACAAGTCATTAACAAAAAATCTAAACTATAAATAGCATAGCAATTACCTCAAGTGGCCCTTGCTTGGGTGATTGCAATCTCATATAATCTAGTCAAATCTCAACTAAAGAATCCATCTATTTAACTGAGTATATATTCTTTATAGTATTATGGAATTATAACTCGAAGTTGATAACAAGAGTATTGATAGTAAGTTCTACTAGATCTCTGAATCATACAAGATCTACCATATATGCATGACCTGAATAGTCTAATTAAGATGGACTGTAAATAACTTAACAATGTCAACTCATTCACAAACATAGGGAGAGGACTTATTCCTATCCTTTAATCAAAACATAAATAAGAAGCGGATCATGCAAAGGTTTATAAATATCATAGTCCTATTATAACTCTTCATTATAAAGACAATGGTTATAAATGAAAACATGTAGAACAAAGCATGATCCATACTTATGAACCACAATCTACTGTTGTCATAAATTTCTTCTTATCCTCATTGATATCTTCATTGTTGGTGATGGAATCAATGCTAAAGAGAATAAGTTATGACTAAACCACTCCCATAGTACTTAGTTACTTCTTCCTTCAACTTCAAGTTGTTGTAGACATACACTCCCTTGGTTGTGGGTTGACAGACAACCTTTGCTAGGGGTGACTAATCCTTCGTTGCACATAAGTTAGTTTCTCTCAACAATATCTCCACATCATAAACTAACATAAAACACTCATATTTTATAAACATCCATTAATGCACACAATCATTCAGCAATATCCCATATACCATTCTCAATGTTTCAATACTTAAGATAACAATGAAAGTATGAATAATGTCTTGGAAATGTTTAGAAATGTCATGAGAAATATCAAACTTAAAATAGGAAAATGAGGACGATTTCTAATCACATCACAAGTCAAGTGATAAATGTTGCAAAGTGATAGTGGACAATGGTAGCACAAACAATATTTGCATCTGAAGAAATGGTGAAGTTGAAATTGAAAAGGATAAAACATCCCAACCCTTATAGGTTTTTTTGGCTGTAAAAAGAACATCAATTGTTGGTGAGTGAATGAAGTCTTGTGAAAATTCAAATTGGAAATTATAAAGATAAAATTTTATGTGATATAATTCCCATGGATGCTTGCCATATTCTTTTGGGTAGACCCTAACAGTTTGATAGGCAAGTTTTACATGATGGAAGGGACTTAATACATATAAAATAAAGAAGGATGGACAAGAGTTCATTTTGAATCCAATGGAGGAGGAGGAGGAAGATGAAGCTAAGAATAGTTCCTAAGTTTGTTTCATATTAAGAAAGAATTTTTTGAAAGATTTGAAGAAAGGATGAGAATTTTGTGCTTTTATTCTCAAACCTGCAACAATTGTGACAACATAGAAGAAAGAACAAATGTCAATAGAAAATCAATAAATTTTGAATATCATGTAGAAATAATAATGGAGCTGCCTAATGGTTCATCGCATGTATGAGAGATAATTCATTGTATCGATTTGATACCTAGTGTAAGTTTTCCAAACAAGGCACCATACAAAATGTTGCCTATGGAAAATAAGGAGAATAACTCTACCTCACCTCATGATCTTGCAAGAAGAATTATCTCTCAAATACACACTAGTATCATAATGCTCTCATAAGTTGGGAACCACTTCCTATTGGGAGTCATATGGTAAGAGGCTTTCAAGTCAAAGAGTCATGCACCCTCGTATAAATGCATAGTAAGAGTTGTACGAAAATTATTGCATCATCACTATTGAAGGCCCTTGAGTCCATATCATCTTTTGAATCCTTATCCTTCTTGTATCCATTTTGAACTGCCTCAACTTATTATAGTTTGAATATCCATATTTGGAGCTATAAGGATACATATGCATTCCCATAATTTCAAGCAACTATACTTCTTGTTCTTCCCTTTGTCCTTGGGACAACCTCCCACTCTCAAGGCCTCCTTGATGAAATCTAAAGTCTTCCTTTTGATTTCTTTAACAAGAAACAAACCCTACACCTCATCAATCTTCAACTTTGAAGAAACAATAATAGTCACCATCAAGGTATTGTCTCAACTATCAAGCAAAGAACTCAAGAGAGTAATGCACAATTCCTCCTTGTCCATCTTTATATCCATAAATGCCAACTAGCTCACCAAAGTGTTGAATACATTCAAATTCCCTATCACTAAATCATCATCACCCATATTCAATGAATACAACTCTTCCATAAAAAATACTTATTCAATAAGGGCTTTCTTTGATACAAATTCCCAAACTTACCCTAGCAAATTTTCTAGGTGGTGGTCTATGTCAAAACAATTAAGAGCACCAAATCTACAAGACATAGCCTAATGAAACTCCTTCCCTTCCAATCAAGCACTTTCTAGTCCTCATCATTCAATCTAGATAGTTTTTGGTCCACTATCGCAATCCGTAGACCTCTATCTACAAGTATATTCTCCATCGTGAGCTTCCAAAGCTCAAAGTTAACATTGAATTTATCCACCACCAATCTAGATGTCTTTTTCATGATTGTATCTTGAACTACAACAAATCTTCAACTCAAACAAGAGTTAATAGAAATAAGCCTCATTCCTCATAAGGATCAATCAAGCTAGCCAACCTCTCACACCAAATGAATAAAAATAAGAAAAGATATGCAAATAATTTTCATAAATAATCCTATGAGAAGAGTGTCATAAGCTTTCCAATCTAAATAATTTTTAGTAGCATTATGGAATAACAATGACACAAATAAAATGCCAAGAATGAAGTATCACAATGTATCACATAAGAGTACGAGTCACTAATATACCTTGGAAAAAACAATAAAAAGGATTGATTTTTGGTTTTTGTGGTGAGGTGGAAATGAATTTTTTTTAAACAAAGGTAGGAATGTGCATTAGCTTAATTAATTAAACTAGCAATTGCACTTTGGTGTGGAATGGGTATGTCAAAGAGGTTTTGATGGAAAAAAATTGGTTCATTTTTTAAAATAGATTTGTGTACTACATGAGATCTAATGGTAGATCATTTAGCAATTATGCATTCACTTATAAGGAAGAGTAAATGGAAAATCAAAATATGGTGAATAAAAAATAGAAAAAATTCAAGGTGCAAATGGTTCCATTATGGAAAATAGGGGAGTAACAAATATCAACATTATCAATGTTTAACTTTACTTTGGCCCTTTGTGGATCCAGAATGGTTGATCATCCATCAAATCATAATGGGTGACCTAATCCATATCGATAGAAATCTCCAGCCTTGGGACAACAACATATTTGAAAACATAAGCACTCAAAAGTGCAACCCTTTTAATGTTGGTGACTTCTGCATCATCTTTAACAACAAAGACCTCTAAAAATCCAACATTGGCATCAACAAGCTAAAAACTTTATCCATTCAATTTGTCTTTTTGGAGCCTCTTTCGCAATCCATCCCACAATTGGAACCTCTAACCTATACCAAACAAAAAATAATTAAAAAAGAAATATTTTTAAAAGAAACTTAATTGAATAGTTGGCAAATCTTTCTAATACAAAAAAAGAAAAAGGTGTGTTGGTATTATATAAGCTAATTTAAAGGAAAAACATAGTTTTTAATTTTTGAAGCTCTTTCGAATAACCAGAGTAGAATTTTGCAACCAAGTTATCAATAAAAGTTTTAACAAACTACTTATTGTGAGAGAAAAATCTTTCTAGTAACTTTAAGTAAGTTTTGTTTAGAAGCACGACAAATATCTCATGAAAAATATGGCAGTTTGAGACTCTAACTTTAAATGATCAATTTATGAACTCCATTGCATAATTTTTTACTGAAAAGGAAAGTATCAATACAAAAAAATCATCTTACAAATTTTCACAGCAAGCACAACCTATGAACTGGATTCTAGTTTTTCTTAAAAAGGAAAAATCAAAATAGTGAATATTAAAATACACACTAGAATCTCTTCTTCATAGAGGTACCAACCCCTAACACAAGTTTCCACCTTGAATGTTGTTTCTCTTATGTATCATGGGCAATCACAGTAATTGCCTTTTTGAATTTATCATAACAAGTATTCTTACATTAATCAAAACAAGTATTCTTACATATGTTTGAATGATATATTTTAATACATATTCTCTCCTTATATTCTCATGATAATTCTCTCAAAAATCTTATTTTAATCTAGCATGAAACTCCCTTCACAAATCTTTGCAAGTCCGCACATACATACTCATAAATTCTTAGCCCTTCAAAAATCTACTATAAGGCTACTCATAAATCCTTCATAAGCTTGCTTTAAATCCCTTCACAAATCTACTCCAAATTCCTTCATAAATCTGAATATATTTTTATTACCATTTTGCATATATTATCTTCAATCCGTTGTCCCACACTCTCTTTTATATTCCTTTTATAACGATTTTTAAATATTATTTTCTGTACTGCACTAGAACACTTTCATTTTTTTTTATTTTTTATTTATTTAAAAGCTTTATTTATATTTGCACAACTTTTTGAAGAGATGCATCTCTTAAAATGATATGTTCATTTGAACAGACAAACCCTTTGTTTCCAATGCTAATCGATGCTCCTCATAATAACTAATCGAATTTCTCATTAACACATGATGGCTGCTTTCATGTAACACCTTGACAACTCATGATCATCTCCAAGATAATCGCTCCTTTGTATAAGTAATTGCTGCTTTATTTAATAGGTAATCACTGTCTCAATTTGTTATGTTTTATTACTGCCTTTGTCTTTTTATATTTTACTGTCTTCTTTTGTCTTATTTGATTTTTGTTCTTTTCTTAATTTTATCTTATCTGTTTTTGTAATCTTATTTGATCTTTGTCTTATTTGCTTTTTGTAAAGCATAATCACTATTTTCTTTTCTTTATAATTTGATTGCTCCTTAATTCCATTTGCTCATTATAATTGTTGTTGTCCTATTTTATTAATGTCATGTGTTGCTTTTATTAATTCCATTCTATTCTCTAAAGAAGTCAGCCAACATTTGTCTTTGTCTTCACTAGAATGGTAAAAAAATTCTTCTTGTGTAATCACTGATATTAATATATGTTTGTGTTGATCATATGAATTGCTGCTCTATATACACGACCGCTGCTATTTAAATCATGGCATGATGTAGAAAAAGGTAATCCATACGCAAGAACTCGGTATCCAAAGCATCTATGTGTGCTACTTGAACAATTACCAAAATAGTAGTTACCACGGTCAAAGAGAATTGTTGATAGCTTGGATGAATCAATCTACTCATTGTAGTTACCACAGTCATAGAGAATTGTTGATATATTGGATGAATCAGTCTACTTATTCTTCATCATAGTCTTTTATAGACTCTTTAGTATATTGTCCTTGAATTGCTGACCATCATTAATTCTAGATGTTCTTTGCACCTCATCAAATATCATTGTATGTAACATTTGGTTTTCCTTTAGTTATCACATTAGTATCAATCTTAGGTGATGTTTTGATCATTTCTTCTTTAATATAGTATTCAAGATAATTAATGACAATCTTCTACTTCTAACAATCTTGTCCATACATTAATGATAACAAATTTAGACAACGAATCCCTTCTTGACATCAATTACAACAATTTGTCATTTGCTTTGACATCAATTACAATATTATATTTATACCTTTGACATCAATGATAACATTTCCAATAGAAACAATTAAGAGGCGCCACAAAATCAAACTAAGGAAGACATAGCTTAAACAAAGTAAGATCAATTTCAGTTTTTTCAGATAATCAAATCCCAAGATCTGTCATCTATTTAGATGTCAACATATAAGACATTGGATGGCCGATGAAGTTTATCCCGCAAATATGGTAAATAATAGGACCTTCTACTCTAATGCCCTCAAATTTATTAATAGTTTGTGAATTCTTCAACCCAAGTTTATCATTTACCAAAGTTCTTCTATTGAATTTGTCCAGCAATTTTCCAGTAGGATCACAAATTCCTAGACTCACATAATCAGAAATATATACGCAATTTGCAAAAATCCTTCTTGTGCAAGAGATGAAATGTTCAAAAAAACATAGAAATGGTGATCTATAAGAACCAATTGTAGAAACGAAATATACCATCAAGAAGTTAAAAGATTGTTATGACACATTAACAGAATAAAAGGTGGTCAGCCTTTGATTACTACAATTGAGGAGGAATTATCAGACAAATCAAAGAAAAGAAAAGAATATTTCCCAGCTCTGTGGTGTGACCTATGAGTGACTATGCCAAAGAAACACTGAATGAAAATGCCCAAGAGTTTAAATTTTTGAACAGCAAATGAAATGAAATGCAAAAGTAGGTTTTAATGGCTATATTCTACTCTTGCTTATGTTCAGATGAAATTAGAAGTATCTAATTAAAGTTGTAGCTATCTCTCCAAGATTCAATCCAACTATATAACAAAGTTAACTTTATTGTAAAGTGTCTACTAGTGCAAGTTCTCTTCTACTCTAGAATGTAGAAATTAAAAGCGTTGAGTTGACTACAAAGAGTATCAAAGGGGCTGTTTCCAAATCTACAATGGCTGGAAAATCTCACGTCTGTGCTGCCCCCCTTCCTAATTGCCCTCCGTTTTCTTTTTTGATTCATAAATTGAGGGGTAAGGGCCCTCTACTATTTTATAAGAATTATAGAAAAAATCAGAGTTTATCTGAATTTTTCACATCACCATTATCAGTGTAACAAACCATACGCTCCAAGCTTGAAAATTTTGGGAGTAAAACTGGCAAACTAACACATGACACTATATGGAAATCACATACTCCAAGTGCCTCTTAAGCCAATCAAACTCTATCTTACTATCTCCATCAGGAAAAAGGCCAACACAAACAAAGGGACTCCATCCAAACTAAAGAACAGAGTAAGTTAAACCCTTTTTAGCTTGGGAACAAAGAACCATCTTGCTTTGGCTCTTTGCATAATGCTCCCCCCTCCCCCACATTGTAACCCATTTTTTGTTTTTCCAAATATCCTATTGAAGGATCTTCACAGATCACTTGGAAACCTGCACCACATCCACAATAGGGGAAAATCCTCCACCTTTGAGGGAGAGGGAGACAAAACCAGACTCAAGTTGGGTCAAGGGAATAACATCCATGGCCTGGATTGATGAGGAAATATTGTCCAGGGGGAGTGGGTCAGCTGGAGAAGATTTAACATTTGGAGCAAAATCCAAGGAAGCTTCAAGAGAGTCAACAGGTTAGAGACTTTGCATACTATGGCATTCCCTGGAATTTGTCAAAATTATGCTTGATGAGGGAAGTTGGGGTAACATAGGATCCACACTCTCAGAGGCAGGCATCAATAGTTGAGGATTTTGTTGTTCCTCGATGCATATCGCATACCCTCTCTCCTACCTTGACTAATGTTCTCATGTAGGATAGTTCAAATTGCAGGGGGTGCTAATATGGATGGGTGGTGGTGCTGATGGTGGCATGGGGATGCCGGATGGGAGATGGTGCATCCTCTATGGATTCTTCTGCTCTGTGTAAATTGTAACTTTTTATGATCAGATTAACATGCACAGAAATTAATTCAAAAATTCAACACAAAGACACAGCAAATACCCTGGGAAAACCCTCCAACCTGAGGGAGAAAAACCCAGCCAATATATCTCTTATATATTGATTTAATAAGAGCAGAAATCTGCTTACAACTCAGGCACAACACAATGCCAATTTGATACAATGAATAAGAGCACCTCTCTTAGATGCAGATACAAATGAATATGATTCTCCTTGTAATCGATCTGCTGTTACAGAAGAATGGTCTGTTGCTCAGACCTAAACTCGGCCTTCTACAAGATATCAATCTGCACTTGATATCGATCTGCACTTGATGACAAATTTGCACTTCTCTATAGAATGCGAACTTCCTTGATGTCGACTTGCTGCTACAGGGAGACAAATTTCTGCTAGGTGCGAACTATCTTCAAATAAAAACTTATCAAATGAATGAATCTCATCATGTATATATACACACACCAAGAGAAAGACGTGACTCTTCATGCCACCAAGTCGGCCCAAAAAGAGACAAGGAGACGTGTCTCTTAAATTAACTTCAAATTAAATTGTAGAAATCGTGCTTCTTCAATAGATAGTGCCATTTCACATTAACAAATATTAATCATCATATATCAAATGACGTGACCAATCATAAATCAATCCACCAATTAAATAGCCGTAAGGCTATGATTTAATTGACTTCGGTCTGGGCTGGAATGAAGCGACCGACGTTGCAATATCAACACTTCCTCTCAGCTAGGGAGAATACTTCCAGTTGCACAAGACATCACCTCATCGTGATGTCTACCAGAATGGCTACAACCATATGTGGAAAAGAAACGATATCACCTCATCGTGATATCAGATATCACCTCAACGTGATATCAACCATAATGGCTACAACCAAGTATGGTATGTACAAGTGTTCATCACTTGCATGATCTTGTCACCTCAACATGACTTTCACCATGGCTCTCCCAGAGGGTGAAACACAAGTA
>VDFB02377918.1:0-10523 GCA_007258455.2 Sequoia sempervirens
TCCTCAAAGCTTGACTTAGGCATATGAAATTCGGCCACCAAACATTAGCTTTAGATTTTAATAAATCACAATGCAAGAATAACTCTAATTCGAATTTCCCATGTGCTATTGACCATTGTGAATATTCCAGATAATCATAAAGTTGGCTCGAATTAGGGCATGAGAAAAAGATGTCAAACCCTAAAAAATGATTTCATTTTGCAATGATCACTTGGAAAAATTGAGCTCTACCTGAGAGAGCACGCCGCCACCATGATTGAGCTCAGACTGAAATTTACATGCTTGAGAATCCTCACCACTGTCTTCAGATAACCGAATCTTGGCTGGGTAAGCTTGATCTATATGTTATTGTAGTTTTTTACTTCATTCCAAAAGAAATAAAGATTACTAAGGCCATGACCTGCTCATGCTTTTTTCTTGATTTTTTACATTCCCTATGCTTTGTTCTTCTTGGTCGACCTGTACGAGCTTGAGCCTTTTATTTGAAAGCTCTATGAGAGATCTTTCTCGCGAAGTTTGTCTTCTTCTCTCTACACAGGGTGAGTTTCTTGGTCTGTAGCTTTTGTGACTTACCATCTCGAGCCTCTTGGTCTTGTGGCCGCGGCTTAGACAGCCTCTAATTCTTTTGCTTATATTCTTTGTGCTCACTTAAGAGAGCTCGAGTTCTGAGCTTGGGTTTTTTGTGTGTTCTTCTGGCCGCCATGGTGAAAGATTTTACGTTTGGAGCCTATGGTGAATGCTCTGGCTGTGGCCTGTGTGCTCTCCTACGAGCATGAAATGGTGAGTTGTGTTTAAAGCATATACTTCATTTTCTCACAAAGCTCAAAAAATTTCACTTATGATTTAAAGCCATGTATAGGCCGCACCATATGTATTTGATTTTGGGTGTATGGAGACTTTCAAGTCCGACCCATAATAGGAATTTATTGAATCTTTGAATTTCTGTGCTTTACTACTAGTATATTCAGTCGACCATCAAATTTGAACTTGACTCCAGATGGGTCAACAAGCTGTGGTTATGAAAATCCTGTGAAGAAACCTCTGAGCATTTTGAGCTTGACCCATGTTGAAATTTTTACCAACTTTGTATTTTAGAACAAATCCCTTCATGGGTATGATGAGATTTGAATGAAAACTGCTTTCTCCACTCTTAAGCTCGACCTCTGTATTCTTTTGTTTCATATACAATCCTCATATGGGTTATCACTGCAAGTGGTATTTTTCTGTATTTAAAATCAAACCCCAATGTGAGTTGATGGGAAACAAAATATAATCCTTGTGCATTCAATTTATAAGCTCGACCCATGATGGATGGTGCTTTACTTTGACATTCTGTTGAAAAACCTTGCATGGGTAAGCTGGAAATGTATCTGTTTGTCTTAATGTTCATATGAACATTAGCTCGACCCATCTTTTGTTTTCTGCACTTTTAGTTGCGAAAAACCTAGGCATGTCATTCGTTATTAGAACTGTAAAACTCTGCCTTCAAAACAAAACCCCTTAACATGGGTGTTCTTAAATGAAGAAAAATGTTCATTTAATTCCTTGAAAAATTGGGCTCGAACTGCCTCCTTATTTCTGCATTTTGTGAAACATATTTGTGAAACCTCACCATATGAGTTCATTTGTGATATGTAGGATTCTGTATTATAAATGCAAACCCTAATGTGGGTGCATGAAAACAAACAAGAACTGTATATTTTGAGTACTGTGCACAACCCTGACTCCTTTTGGCATTTGAATTTTTAATATTCAGCATATAGGTATTTATAAATTTAGAACAATATGTGCCATTCCATTACACAGGTATACTACGATATGACAAAAACTGAAAGTTTGCTAGCAACCTTCTTACATCTGCATTTTGATTACACCTCGTTGAGTCATCTCCATATTCCTATACTTGTCTCTTTGTGAAGAAAAGCATCTCTGAATGTATTAATATTCCCATGCTGTTTTCTTTGCACACAAATTTTTTCTTTTTTGGATTCCTTTATTCCACCATACAACAAACTCTTGCATTCTGTTCTTGTACTTATGCAGAGATTTTAATTGAAACATTGTAATTTTATGGACTGCATCTTGCTTGATTGTTCCAGTGCACACCAAACACTTCAGAGACACCTTCTGTTAAAACTGTTGTCATTTCTTTGTCTTTTTGGAACAATCATTTGGCATTGTAACTCCTAATGCTGTATTTACTTATCAGCCAAACTGGAACCGACTGTTCATTACCATCTGAATGCAATATTTGTCCCTTCATACTCTTGGGCTTCAACCTAGCACTCTTCATGCATTTTTATGCTCCACTTAATAAACTGTTTAGTGAATTTACTCTTTCCTGAGATGAAAATTGAAACAAATTTCTCCATTAAGGCATCATGTATGCCTGTTCACTATCCTTGGTTGTGAGAAAGAATACTGATGAACCGAACCTTGCATGACATATGATCATGATGAATAAATAAAACTGTATAAAAAGAACGTGAACCATACAACAACGTTTGATATAAATATACTCAGTTGAATCCATTGAGCGGATTAAACTCATTGTTCACCTGTAGCTTTCAGAAAGCATTCACCTGATTGTTATGAATGCACAGTTGGTTTAATGCTTAATAGATAATTCTATTTTTACTCTTTCAGTTGTATATCATTTCTTTTCCTGATGAATATGATGATGTAATTACTATCTCTTTATCAGCCCACTTGTAATGAGTAAGGGCAGCATGCCGAGCTCTACCCTTGTGGGAGCCCGTTTTTCTCCACATGCTTGATCTTCAAATAATGATCAGCTTTGTGATTTTCCCTATACCCGCACAAGGAAACAAACAATGTTAGCATAAAAACAATATATCATGATCGTGTTTGATGTTTCTCCTTCAGCTCATTCTTCTGTACTTTACTTGATTGTTTCAGTGCATGATTGATAGCAGGCTGCACTATTGTTGGTGATTCATATAGGTATCTTCATAATCAGAGCCTCTGACATCCCCCTCTTTTCTCTTACAGGTCAACGAAGCTCGAGAAGGAAAAGGTGCAACATTTCAGCATCGACCATCAGCCAATCAGGCAATGATGATTATGTTGTTACTTATGTGATTTCCTCTTTAACATCTTCCATAGTGTAGTGTGCTATTAGTTATGCACTGTGATAGTCCCATCCACGACTTGTGTGGATATTTGATTTCATCTTTTTCTTTTCATTTGAAAAGAAAATGCATTTTAATGCAATGTTGTATTATCATTTGGATTCTTGCAATCAAATGAAGCTATGTAAATATGAATCATTTCATGAAATAAAGAAAGCATTTAAAATGCTGTGTTATTTATATGCTCAATTTTGTACTTTATTTAATCTTGGAACATTGAATAACACTTCTAAAACTCTGTTTCTTCTTTTAAATGCACAACTGTCACTTGGCGAACAATGAACATGACGCAAGCAACACTTAAACATAATCTATAATTTCACCTTAAGATATAACAATGTTCAGCCAGCTCCACCAATTGAGTTGTGGCAAAAAGTTGGTAACATGGCCAAATAGTGGTAATGGGAAAAAAAACTATTTATAGACCTAAGCCCAAAAAGTGAAAAATAGATTTTTGAACTTTTTATTGGCTTGGATAGAAGTTTGAAAATTTGTTTTAATAGTGCCAAACTAGAATGTATATCTATTTTTATAAAATAAATATATGTTTCCTCTACATTGTAAACACATGACCAATGAGATTATATAACATATATTGTTTCCCATGCATTTCAAATTCATGACCAATGGGGTTATATTCAACTTAGGGAAGACAAATATATACCAAATATTATGGATATCCATTTTGTGTAATCCTCGCTCCATAGCCCCAGCAAGTAAAAATTAATCTACATCTTCCTTGCAAATGATCAACATGTCATAGAGATATTTTTTCTTGTTTTCTTTGAATTGGGTTGAATCTAAAATTAAATGAAATTTATTTAAATTAGTTTAGGGTTTTTAATTTGATTGAATGTAGTTCATATTTTTATTGTAGCATGAATTTCATGTTTTATTGATTAAATTAAGTGTATATCATTTGCATGTTAATTTTTTAATATAGTTTAGGATTTTTAATTCAAATGAATGTAGTTTGCAGTTTAATTTTTATTATATTCTATTATATTCCATGTGTTTAATTTAAAAAATATATATATATTAACAAAATATTATTCTAAATTCTAAATTTATACTTTTAAATTTAAAATAGATAAATAGATGGCCAACCTCTAAATCCAAACCCTCCCCCACCAAAAACTCCTCTTCCAAATCCTTCAAAAATAATTGAACCAAAAATTTAAGAAATATTAATAAAATAAATAAAATTATAGAATCTTATTGTTACACCCTTGATTGCCTTACAGTATCACTTCAAACTTAGAAGGTACTATCAACCATGTCCACACCCTCAAAACCAATATGATATGTTTTAACAATGGTGAGAAGCTAAGAGGGATGAATATTCTACTAGCCTATCTTATGATGAAGAGAAATATTTAATCATTTCCAAAGCCTAGTTGGTGGTTCATTTGTTCACTCTACAACTAGAATTTCTATTGACACACATAAACCCATTTTTTAATCAAGTGGTGAACATAATAAGGTATCATTGATATTTTTTAGGATTGTTGGTGGATGATTTTTATGTACCAACCAAAAAACACCTTAATATTTCCTCCATAATCTATATGTAAACTTTATATTAGGTCATCATGTGAACTATTTTGGTTTTAAGTGTTTTCAAGGAGTAGGTAGAGGAATGCCTCAAACATAGACCTATTGGCCCCACTATTGTCGTTGCATCAAAAGGTCGACCTATTAATGCCTGATACAATCGCTTGAGTTAATGGATCCACGAGAGGAAGGTAGTCCATGTCACGAATCCTGAGGGGAGAGCTGACCATTTTCCAACAATCTCCCCCTTAGCGCAAGCCGAGGGGATTCGAACCTAACACCTTTGGCTCTGATACCAATTGTTGGCCCCATGGTTATTGTTGCATCAAAAGGTTGACCTGTTAATGCCTAATACAACCACCAGAGTTAACGAATCCGCGGGAGGCGGTTAGTCCATGTGACAAATCCCTAGGGGAGCACTGACCAAATTTTCCAACAAGACCAAGGGTAGTATGATATATACCATACACTCTTTGAGACAACACTTGGTTACACATACTTCACAATTTTCACAACCATGTGATACATATTTTGATAGTGAATCATTTGATATTAGTGACCCTCCTTGTCAAAACACATTTGTCAACACACATTTGTATACCTTATTTTTGTACTATTCGCAATAAGTTATGCTTATGTCCTCTTGGGGAGAAAGTTAGACTATCACTAGAAATATTATAATACAATGCCCATCTTATTCTAGCTACACAACCTAAGGCATAACATACTAGAGCATGTGAGGAGTAAGACCAATAATTTTTTGAGGTAAAATTTACAGTTATTTCATGATATTCCATTTAAATTTAACATTAACAAATATTATTACACTATTATATCTAAATTGGATAATTTAGTTGATCACAAAAGAGGAGCTTTCCCAAGTTCATCAAGGTACACTTTCTACTATCAATTTGGCTTAGAATTGATACTATTAATTTTTCTAATCATTTAACATTTTTAATTGTGTGAATTCCCTTTATCTAATAATTATATGTTAATTTATATCAATGATATTAATTTTATAGTTAATTCCAAATGCAAATAGTGTGTCACCATACACAACACAATTTAACAAGATGTGCCTAATCAATAAGACCATTATTTGTCAAATGACTCTAAACATTAGCAATGAATCAAAATAATTAAATTATTTTTTCTTTAGTTGATAGGTTAGAGTATATAGTTGATATAGTGATTTAAATGTTAAATGAAGTTATTTATGATTGGGGTGGGCACAAGAAGTTGAATTTTCTTTTAGTGGAATTATCATGTAGGAAAAAAATCTAATAGGAATGGGTAAGTATTTCATAAAAGATGTGTACCCATTTAGGAAAAAGTGCTCAAACGCAAACACCTACCCATACGGAACATGTACCCATTCTAGTTTAGGTTCTAATTCCTAAATGGGTGCAATCATAATATGTTTTACTAAAATTGGAATGATAATAGATATAATAAAAATGGGTACCTATTTCTAAATAGGTACCTAGTTATTTTTAGAATTTGTACCCATTTCTATTTAAACCGTGTACCCATTCCTTTTAAGAATGAATACATGTTTTGGAGCAAGTAATCGTTCCATAAAATTTTAAATTGAAAGCCACAATTTTGCTTTGGTTTTAGGCTTGGAAGAGGCTTGAAAATCCAACTCATAGCCTTGGACCTACAAGTACAATGTCATGCTAATAGAAAGAGTAAAATTTGACTTTAACAATATTATTGATGACATTTTTCAAAAGGGTAAAAATTTAAATCTCAGTTTCAGCCAACAAAGTTGTTTCGATTGAAACTATTTTTCCCTAAACAGTTTCAAGTGAAACTTTTTCACTTGAAACTACTTGGCACCTATGTGGTAAAAATATTTGAGTGAAACCCTTTCTCCTAAAACGAGTAAATAGCTATATTTTGATTTGAAAATAGGAACAAGGTTGAACTTACATAAAATGTTTTAATTGAATTTTTTTTTAGCGAAAGTATTTCAATTGAAACATTTTTTCTTGAAACTATCTATGTGACAACTTATGTGGTAGCATAACCCATCTTTTGGGGAAAACTTAATATAATTTTGACTTCAACTCTAGATTTCTCCAACTAGGGGTACTTTCATGAAAATTTGAAAATACCCATTTGTATAACTTGTAGTCTAAAATCCATTCTTTCTCTCCAAATCCATGTGGGTATGTGGGGATCATCATGGAAAACATCCGGTGGCAAAAAATTCAATAAAATAGAGTTAGGCAACTTGAGTAAAAATTTGAATAATTTATCTATATTATTTCAAAAAATGTAAGAATAGAATATGTAGAAAATTGAATGTAGTTTCTAAACTACTAGGTTTTTAAATCTATTTGATGTGAAAATTTGAAATTTCAATGTAGTAGTACTTAAATTTCAGGGAAAAAATAGAGTAGGTGTTTGTCTGACCACCCTAACCACAATAAAATGATAATATTTTTTTTTAAGATTTTAGATATAAGTAGATGACTCATGTCAGATGTGATGCATATTTTTTTATAATTTTTTTCCAAATAAATAATTAATTATGAACTTTTTATTACAACTTTAAAAAATACAAAAACTCGTATGTTTGACCACCTTAACTTGGTGAAAACTTTACGAAATTCTATTTTTCTTTTTATAATCCTATATTATGTGAAGCATAGAATGTGACACATGTTTCAAATTCAAAAAATGTGATATTGTTTGAAAGCTATAGATATTTTGCAATTAGTCTATCAATCAGGATTTTAGTCATAATTCAAATAGAAAATGAATAATAATTATTTATTTAATTCAAAGTAAAGAATAATTTATATTAGTGGAAGCTGAGAATCTCCTCTAAAACCTTTTTTCATTTCATCAATTTTGCGTAAAAAAAATCGTCAGCCACATACCCTACACATACCCATCATATCGCCACTTTTTGGCCCATCATTATCCTGCACATACCCCCATGTTTATTTGAAAATGGAAGAGAGATTTTTTGAGCATGAAAAATAAAAAAATAAGAATTGAAAAAATAACTCTTCCCCTTTACCTTTTTATCATTTTCCTTCTATTTCTTTATTTTTCTAATTTTTGTTTCTCTTTTCTATTTTTCTATTTTTCTATTCTCTTTATTTGAATTATTCACTTTTTCCAACAATACATTTTTAACATAATTAAATCGATGAAATTGATTTAATAAAATTATATATATACTAATTAATTTAAATTGATTTTTAATTAATAAATATTATTTCACTTATGCTAAATATTTGGTTTATTTTCTTCTAACCAAAATAAAACAATATATTAGTATTTGAATTTCTTTGGATAGACAAGTGCGAGAGAGTGATGACATCTGAAGGTTCACCATGTGCATGAGGATTTGGGCCACTGGCTCTTGCATTCCAGTGCATGCAGGAGCCTAGGGGTCTAAGCTACCTCTTGTTTGTTTCTATACAAGTTGTGTGCTTCCTTTCCTAGGGTTTGACATATTTAAGGGGTTTTTTTATTCTTTTTCTTCTATAATAGGGTTTTCCATTAGGGTTTAACTAGCAATTTTCCTAGTTTCTAGCATTTGTGGTTTGAAGAATTTTAGATTTAGACATTCGGTTTTATCTCCAGTCTCTTATTCTTGTTTTATTTTCTTTCCTTTGGGTGCTTGCATGAAACTGCATGAGGGTCCAAGGGACCCTCCTAAATATCATTCAAATATGTACTCCATTCTAATGAAGAAGTGCTAAAAGGGATAAAACTTGGTTCGTCCAACCATCCAAATGTAATGAGTTTCTTAATGCATGTAACTCTAGAGTCCAAATTTGTTCACTCTTCGAGGTTTTGTCCAAGACCCTATGGTTGTCTAGAGAAAAGTTTTGATTGTCTCATTTTGATTATCAATTTGGAAGCCATTATTAAACATGTCTTGTATTTGTCAAAGCATGCACTATTACCTATAAATTTATGGGCCTTATGATTTATATGCCTTTTTTGGAATCATGGGCCAAGAAAATTTGGAATCCTCAAGGCAACATGGAGATCATCCTAACAACAAATGGTTATTTTTTTATACTTTTTCTCTTGGATGGAAAACCAACTTAAGTTTTTTGAAGAGGGCCTTTATTTCCATAACCAAATGAGGTTATTTATCAAACCATAGTATGTAGGGTATGATCTAGTGGAGGAATTACCTTCTAAAATTATTTTCTAATTCTATCTTCTGAGGCTTTCAATAGAGTTATGGTATCTTGATATTTTGCAATCTATAGTAGTGATCATAAGGAAAACCTTAGGTCCTTGTCAAACCCTTGATAGGAACTTTCCATATTTCACATCTTTCTGTGGAAATTAATATAAAGAATACACTTCCTGAGTCCTTAGAGATTAAGTTGGGAAACATGAATTGGATCTAGCAAATTAACTATGAATCTCTTCCATTTCATTATTAGGCTTGTCATGAATATGATCATTTTTAAGGGAATTGCACAAAAATAGGTCCCAAATCTCCTCTTCCTTCTCTTGAAGAAAAAGTAGCAAATATAAAAGCTAAAGGAAAGGCCTTGATTCAATCTAATGTGATAAACTCAGATGGATTTATTTCAATAAAATATGACTCAAGATTGAAGGCTTCTGACTATTAAAACAAAGGAATTCCTAGAAATAAATTTAATGTTATTAAAATTTGAGGATGAGGAATTTGTTGAGAATGAAATAATTCTGGCTAATTAAGATATGCATCTCCCACAATCAGGAAATAATCCCTCCTCTAATCCCTCTTTGGAAAAATAAATTCCTTTACAAGAAGAGGGAAATCCAAAGCCTAGTCTACTTGAGATAAATGATAATCAACAAGAGATGTCAGAGACTCATACAGATGTTGTGGCATATATCCCCATCATAGATGGTCAAATAGAGCCAAATGTTTTTTTTCTATAAAATCCCTTGCAAGAATTACGGGATAAAGAGGATGGTGAAAAAAAGGTTGTTGAACACACTAGATACTAAGAGGGGGGGTGAATCAATATCTTTAAAACCTTATACCCTTCTAGAATTCAAACTCTTCAAAGGAAAAAAACTTCAAATCAAACCCTTAAACAAATAAGTAGCAATGAAAGATATAGCAGTTAATTCCTCTAACCAATTCACACTAGTAGAATTTGACAAATAAATGACTATGCAACAAACTTTTAGTCACGATAGCTAAATATGACTAAATTCTACTATTTTTTTGTAACGCAGCTATAAATGACTAATTTGATCATTGGGTAAAAATTTAAACAAATAAATAATTAGTCACACAAATAAAAATGACTAAATAATTAGTCACACAAATACAAATTAGGAAATTGGGAAATTATTGGCAGGAGTGGGCTGTATTGTGCACAGGGTTAATAGTGAATTGGGAAATTGTTGGCAAGAGTGGGGAGTATAGTAGAGTGTAGAATTCGGCAGAGGTCAACTACTTGCATAGGCGATAAAGCTTGTTTGGAGAGGACCTGGAGACTTCTAAAAAGGCGAGAAAGGAATTCAAAGTTTTCTACAACGAATTTGAAGTCTGCAAGGCCCTCTGCAGTGAAGTCAAATTTGGGGACATCCTCTGCAGCAAATTCAAAGGCAATTTGAAACCTTCATTACATTAAATACAAAATCTATAGCTTTCTGATTGGAAACTGTAGATCTAGCTAGAAAAATAAAATCGATGTATTATAAGAGATGAGTTGCATAAATAGGAGGGTATCTTGTCATAAGACATTGACTACCATGTAACAATTTGGAGCTCTTAAGATTGTGAAAGAATTGGATGCTTTTATTCATTGTATAATCAATACAATGTAG
>VDFB02377919.1:0-61524 GCA_007258455.2 Sequoia sempervirens
ACTAAATTATGTAATCATAATTATTGAATAACAATAAAAATATTGATCAAATTTCCAAATCTCAATCTTTTCATTTTTAACCTATTCTTCTAGTGTACAAAATTATATTTACATCTCTTTAAATCTTTTAACAATGCATAGGCATTATGACATAGGACATGTCATTTGGATGAAAATAATAGTAGATCATTAATATAGTTACAATAAGAATCACTCAAGTTCTTCTCCTCCATCTACAAACCAATGGTCCCCCACACATCTTCCTAACAGAAGTGGACCTACCCTTCGTGAGAATAGTAGTGTAGACATGAAAAATTAGCACCATGCATTCAATTAGGTCAATTCATCAAGTAAACCAAGTTCACATTCATCCCCTTATAAAGTTAGTCAAGTTCATTAAATCTATTCATTAGGAATATTAGGTTCATTTAATTCAATCTCTAAGGATTATCCACTTAAATTGAATAAATTAACTTTATTTAATTTAAGCCTATCATTCCCTCTTTGATTAAATAAATCAAGACTTTATTTAATTAAATCTCAAAATTCATATTTCTCACTCTTGATTTAAATAAATCAAAATATTCAAGTAAAATGGGTCAAAGAATCTTAAACATCATCTAAGCTAATCTAATCCTGATTAACCTAATCTAACCACCCATCACATCCTCTAGCTTTTCCCACTTGCACCAATAAATCATTTTAAATTCATCATTTTCTTTCAACTTGGCATAAAAATGGAATATTCTCTCAAGTTTGAATATGAAGACAAGTTGACTTGTCCCTTCCAACATGGCAATAAATTTTCTCTTACATGTCCCCCACTCAACATTTAATTCACAATTTCAAATGTGAATCTCCCCCTCTTTGGCACATTGGCGAAAACTTGCACATTCCTCAACCTATCATAATGTGACAAGTGGCTTCATCTCATTGGCCAAATCATTATCCCACATTGCTCTATTTTGAGCTCTCTTCCAATTTGTAAATCTATAAATGAAAGGCTTATTCTTCATCAACCCAACATCCACAAATCCTATGCAAAGTCACTCTCTTCAATTGAGAACTGATTTTTTCCATCACCATTGTATCTTCAAGGCATTTCATCATTTAAGTTTTAGCAAGGATTGGGAAAGGGTCATTTGCACACTTGACACCAATCCAATATGGAATAGGTATAGATCATGTTTGCTTCTTTCATGTTTGTAATTGATTTTTTTTATAAAGCATGATGTATTATTCCATAGGAGCACTTATAGATATGCATGGCTTAGACTAACCCATTATTTAATGTGTATTTGAGGTTTAAGTGCTTGCATATTTGTAGAGCTTCATCATACATCAATCTTGCCACTCTTGCATCCACTTCTACGATAGAGACACCCGCCACTCCCACCATCTCTGACATTAAGGTCATCATCCAAGATAATGGTTGTGGAAACTACACGATCCCTAAAAATGCTTTTATGGTAGGAGAGTTACCGCAATCTCCTAGATCACAGGGACGTCCACAAATAAATAAAGCCTCCACATCCCAAATGACTCCTAAAGATTATCCCAACTTTACAAGGTGGGGGGATCTTGACCAAGAAGTTATTCTGGCAGATCCATCTCATATGCTATACCAAGATGAAAGACCAACAGCTGAATTAACAATGGATGATAGAAGCAAGGGTCTGATGCTTGCAATGGGCTATGACAGAAATCAAAGACTTGGGAGAAATGATAATGGGATTATAACACATCATTCTGGAGACGCAAGCAATAAAAAATATTGGCCTTGGATGTACCCCTCCGAGTATAACCATACGTTGCCGAAGTCCTCCAGTTAGAAGGGTTAATAATCCTCCTCAACCAACCGTAGCAGAACTATGCTTACCAGTATCTACAGGTAGAGTCATAGATAACTTTACATTTCACATAACTGACATCTATAGTAGTAGCGATGATGAGGATCCCATGACCAACTTACCTAGGCTATTTGAGGATACCACTCTTTGCATGATTAGTACCCTATCTTTGAACCAGACCATCAAAATCATGAAATCTGCCTAGTATATCCCCAACTCATTGATTATGACCAACAAGGAGCACTAGTTCTTGATACATTCGAAAATGATGAGGCGCTCTCAGAATTCATGGGACTACATGATAACATTCCATGTGGGGATCACAAAGGAGGGTTCCTAATCGAGCTAGATACACATGCCTATTATGGGGAAATGATTGAATCCCTCAGTCACAAAAGTGAAAAATTAAGAATCATATCTAAGTCCTTGAGTGAAAACAACATTGTGGCACTCTCTAACCAGAAAAAAGTAAAAAGAAAGGATGCATCCAACGGTGAAAACCTCTCTAAGGCACCCAAGGATGGGGGATTCAATCTTCCTTTTCAAGCTATTCATCAAGAAAAGTCAGCAGTCTTGGAAAAAAAATGCAACCGAAGCAATCTTAGAATAGAGCTAAGCCCCGCGATAATCACATTTATGTGGAATCATTACTGTCAATGTGAGGAACAAGCATTCTAGTAAGATTCTAAGAGAAAGATAGATAAATCCTCGGTAAAAGCCATGTTGGCACGCCGCAGATTCCTTTGATCCTGCAGACCGTGGATCACCATTTAGCAAAGATATCCGTATAAAGTCTGGTTAGAAAAAGCTTCAAAGCGCATCGCACCAACGTTCTTACTAGTCAAAATGGAGCTGTGCTATTAGATGCAGGATTCATCCAACCAATAGATTATCTAGAATGGGTATCAAACCGAGTGCCTATTTCAAAACTCAATGGGAACATTAGAATCTGCACAGACTTCATAGACTTGAATAAGACATGTCCAAAAGATGACTTCTCGCTTCTAAACATTGATATGATTGTGGATATGACAGCTAGACATGAAATGTTGTCACTAATGGACATATCCTAAGGGTACAATCAGATCATGATAGCGAAAGAGGACCAACATAAGACGGCCTTCACTTGTCCATGGGGGACTTACTGCTAGAATATGATGCCATTCGGCTTAAAGAATGTAGGAACAACATACCAAAGGGCCATGACATTGATATTCCACAACAGGATCCATAAGACGGTCGAAGACTATGTTGATGATATCCTAGCCAAATCAAGAAAGAGAAAATATCACATAGCAACCCTTAGTGCCATCTTTCACAGGCTGGAGGAGTACAAGGTTAGATTAAACCCTAGGAAGTGTGTCTTCGGCATACAATCAGGAAAATTGCTAGGAAATATAGTATCAATGAGAGGTATCGAGGTAGATCCAACAAAGGTAAAAGCAATGCTCGAGATGGAGGCACCAAAGACATTAAAGCAATTAAGAGGTCTCCAAGGTAGGCTCCAATCCATCAGTAGATTCATAGCATAGTTGGCAGACAAACATAACCCATACTCTAACCTACTCCACAAGGGAGTAGCGTACAAATGGGATACCAAGTGTGAAGAGGCATTCAAAAAAATCAAAGAATATCTACTGACACCATCAGTATTAATGCCACCAATTCCAAGAAAACCATTGGTTCTCTACGTATCAGCCACAACAGTAGCCCTTGGAGCTTTCCTAGCTCAGGATGATGAAAATAGAATAGAAAGGGCTATCTATTACATTAGTATAGCAATGGTTGGCCATGAGCTAAACTATTCATTCATTGAGAAAGCATGCCTAGTAGTAGTGGTTGCATCTCAAAAATTCAAACATTACATGTTGGCACACAAAATAAAGCTCATCACCAAAATCGACCCTCTCAAATACTTATTGTCAAAGGAAATGCTCACAGGAAGAATGGCCAAATGGGTGATGATACTATTAGAATACGACATTAAATATGTGGAGAGGAAAGCAATCAAAGTCCAAGTCATCGCAAATCAGCTTGTAGAAGCACCAGTTTATTCAGAGAATCTTCTCATCTCAGAGTTTCTAGATGAATCTATTTTTAATCTAAACATAGTTGACCATTGGAAACTATACTTTGATGGCTCATACACACAGCATGGATCAGGAGCTGGCATCTTCTTCATCACCCCAGAAGGGGATTGCATACCAAGGTCCTACAAACTGGCATTTCCCTGTACCAATAACATTGCAGAATACGAGGCTTTAACCATAGGTCTCAGAATAGCAGTGTAGTGGAACATTATAACTCTCACAGTATATGGAGACTCCCAATTGATAATAAATCAAGTGAATATTGAATACCAGACCAAGGATGACAAGCTCACTCCATACAAGAAATTGGTGGAGACTCTCAAAGAATCCTTCATCAAAATTACATTTCAACAGATACCTAGAGCTAACAACATAGTAGCAGACGCCATGGCAACAATTGGGTCCCTATTGGACATCCCCAACAATGTTCCAAAATATAAATTCCTGATAGAGCAGCTTCTCATTCCCGCATTCGAGGTACCAGAATTAGAATTCATGTGTGAAATCGTTGGTCCTAGTGATCCTTGGTACCATGACATTTATACATACCTTCGAATAGGAGTCATACCCACTGACTTACCATCAAACCTAAAATGAACATTTTTCAAAAAGGCATCCAGATTTGTCATCATAGGAGATACCCTATATCGTAGGAGCATAGAAGGAACCCTACTACGTTGCTTAAACATTGAGGAGGCATTGACTACTCTAACTGAAGTACATAACGGTATACGTAGGTCACACTCGAGTGGAATTACCATAGCCAAGAAATTGTAGAGAATGAGGTATTATTGGCCCACAATGGAATGAGAAGCACATGACTATACTAGAAGGTGTCTACAATGTCAGGAGCATGGGGACCTCATCCATGCTCTAGCTCAAGAGCTTCATCTTATCGTCACACCATGGCCCTTTTCACAGTGGGGACTTGATCTCATTGGCAAAATCACTCCCACTTCATCTAACAGCCAAAAATTCATCATAATCGCAACAAAGTGCTTTACTAAGTGGGTGGAAGCCATACCCATGACGTACATAACTAGGAAGCAGATTTCAAAGTTCATCTTGAACTATCTCATTTTCTTATATGGTGTTCCACAAGCCATTATCTCAGATAATGGGACACCATTCAAGAATCAGGGGGTTCGTGACTTATGCAAAAAATTCAAAATCCAACATCACTTCTCCACCCCATACTACCCCTAAGGAAATGGCCAAGCAGAAGCTACAAACAAAACCATTCTGAAAATCCTCAAGAAAATAGTTAATGACATAGGTCGTGACTAGCATTTATAGCTTAATCCCACCCTCTGGGCCTATCGAACTAGTATCCACAACACCCACCAGTGCCACCCCCTTCTCCCTAGTCTACGGATCAGAAGCAATACTCCCCATTGACATCAAGCTCCCATCACTTAGGATATCACTGCAAAACCTCATCATAGATGAAGAGTACCGAGTATCAAGATTGAATGAGCTAGAGCTACTAGATGAGTGATGCACAAATGCTTTAAATCACTTACAAGTCTATCAGAATAGACTCAAAAGGAGCTATAATAAGAAAATCAGAAGCAGGACTTTCCAAGTCAAAGAACTGGTATTAAAGGAGAATCAAAAGAATTTCCCAAACCCAAGCAGCAAAGGAAAATTTGAACCTAATTGGATGGGACCATTCTTCATCACAACAAGTTACAAATTAGGGGCATATCAGTTATCAACACCTGAAGGGGAACCTCTGCAAGAGCACATGAATAACTCTCATCTCAAAAAGTTTTATGCCTAAATCTTTCAAGGTATAGAACTAAAAAATCCAAAAAATAAAAAAATGTCCTAAAAAAATGGTTACTTCGATGAAAACCTGGCAAACAGGCATCTTGGCGACAACAAAAAAATAAAAAGCGAAAAGCAAAAAATCCAGAAAATAAGAAAAAGGATAAATAAAAAATAGTAAGGAGAAAAAATCATCCCCTAGTGAAAACCACTTTGGTGGCACTTTGGGCAAGTACCTTGGTGAAAACTTGGCAAACAAGCACCTTGTGAAAATAAGTATTTTCCATCCATCAGGATTTTACAGCTTGTTCTACATCATTCATCCATTACGCTTCCATCATCCATCACATTCAGATCTCCATCCATCACTCATCCACCTGCATCTGCATCATAGCTTGGTCCTGTGTTCACATCATGATTCCTCCTAGTACTACTCGGCTCATCCTCAAGGTTAGTTTATCCTACCTTTATTGGAGTAGTCTATTGCATCACGCTGAGGGCATGTTCTCATTGGATCAGATTTGTGTATTTTCTTAAAGTCCTAAATATCAGAAAATCCAAAAATATCAGAAAATCAGAAAAAACAAAAACATGAAAATATCAGAAAATCCAAAAATCCAAAAAATCAAAACATATCAAAATCCCAAAGTCAGTCAAAAATTCAAAAACAGAGTCATCTTGTCGAACTATGGGTCTCTGAGCCTTGAACGTAGGCAAGGGTGATCTTTGATCGTCCCCTGAGACACTTAGGTTAGTCCTTTAGGAGTATGTCATAATAAACTAACATTTCATCATGTATATCTTCATCTATAAATTGGTCTAGTCGTCAGTCGAACTACAGGTCTCTGAGCCTTCAACGTAGGAAAGGGTGATCTTTGATCATCCCCCGAGACACTTAGGTCAGTCCTTTAGGAGTCTATTATAATAAACTGACATTTCATCATGTATATCATTATCTGTAAATTGGTCAAGTCATTAGTCAAACTATGTGGTCTCTACGTGTATAGCGTAGGCAAGGCTAATCTGTTGATCATCCGTCAAGGCCCCTAGGGTAGGTCTTTAGGTTAGTCTCTTGGTCAAAATCTTAGAAAACCCAAAAAAAATTGGAAAATTTGAAAATCAAAACATTTGAAAATCTCAAAAAACACAAAAATAGCCTCAAAACATTGCAAAAAACCAAAAAATCTAGATATTTGAAAAAATCCATCCACCTCATCTTGCTTGCACCCACAATAACACCATCCATAATAAATTGATCGTCATCCTCAACCTTTGGTGAAATAGTTAGAAACAAGTCTAGCAGGTTAAAAGTAAAACTCAAAAATGTCAAGTCTTAGGTTTAAGTCAGTATGTAAACAAGTTGGTCAATTCTTTGTGTCGATAGTCCATCATCCAATTAGTTCCATATCAATCATCTGATAATATCATTTCCTAGGATGAATCCTTCCTACAAGGGGCATTATTTAACAGAAACAACACTTTGGATAAATGAAATGACGTGTTTCCATCCACTAACATGTCCTAGGATGTATCCTTCCTACAATAGGCATTATCTTTTGGCAATAGTTTTGGTTCTTATCCTTAAAAACACATATCCTTTTGGTTAGAAGTATTGAAGAACATCAGCTTGTTTGTTTACTTTATCTTGTTCTATTTGACTTATCTCTTTGTGCTCATTCCAATAACCTCTTGATGATGTCCAAACAAAGGGATTTAGAGAGACAGGAATGGGGAAAATGCTCATTATCTTTTGTCTATTGTGCTTGTTGGATGTTCTTGTAAAATAACCTTGGTGAATACTTTCTCTGTTAGATATGTATAAAGGATGTTTTGGACACCTTGTTGATTATTGCATTGATTGGTTATACCTTTTCGTGTTTTGGTCTGAGATGTTTGAAACTTCTAAAGTGCATCCTAGTAAGGTTTAATGTATGTCAAGTTTGAACAAGAATATTCCTATATATTTGTCGATTCAAATTCCATCACACTAAGTACAATGCCATCCTAGTCCTTTATACCTTGATGCATCATGCTTATGCGTGTTATCAAACAAGTGACCCTTTTAAAATCCCAATCCTTGATAAGTAAATCATCTATCTATCATCATCATTTCTCATCATCATCTCTCATAAAGTTGGCTTGTTGGATCCTCTTGTCTTCATCTAATTTCTTCTTTTCCACACTAACATCGCATCATGAATAGTTAATCATCATCACCAGTGCATCCATCCTGCATCCACAAACCATCAGTATTCTGCATATCATATCACATGCATAATCATCATCATAATATAGATCTGTTAGTCTAAGAATCTCATAAATCATATATTTGCATAAATCATACATTTGCATAATCACAGCATATCACATCATCAATCTCATCCATCTCACATCATATCATCATTTAAGTTGTTTAAGATAATATAGATTTGTTATTCTAAGCGTCTTAAAACCATCTCATTTGCATCATCATCCATAACTATCTAGTTTGAACCTCTTTATCACAAGATCGACCTTCAAATAGAATCTTTTCGCTCAATTTCTCGAGGGGGCAATGTACTAGTGTACTTCTTTCTGCTGGGGCAATCGAAAAGATCATAAATTTTTTGAATTTTCATCGCGAAAAATTTATTCTTTGAACCAACGCAGCAAGTACATTGCTTCAAATAGGGGAAAAATGTAGACATGCAAAATTAGCATCATGCATTCAATTAGATTCATTCATCAAGTAAACCAAGTTCACATTCATCCGCTCATAAAGTTAATCAAGTTCATTAAATCCATCCATTAGGAAAATCAGGTTTATTTAATTCAATCTCTAAGGATTATCCACTTAAATTGAATAAATTAACTTTATTTAATTTAAGCCTATCATTCTCTCTTTGATTAAATAAATTAAGACTTTATTTAATTAAATCTCAAAATTCATATTTCTCCCTCTTGATTTAAATAAATCAAAATATTCAAGTCAAATGGGTCAAAGCATCTTAAACATCATCTAAGCTAATCTAATATTGATTAACCTAATCTAACCACCCATCACATCCTCTATATTTTCCCACTTGCACCAATAAACCTTTTTAAATTCATTTATAAATTCATAATTTTTCTTTCAACTTGGCATAAAAATGGAATATTCTCTCAAGTTTGAATATAAAGACAAGTTGACTTGTTCCTTCCAACATGGCAATAACTTCTCTCTTACATGTCCCCCACTCAACATTTAATTCACAATTTCAAATGTGAATCTCCCCCTCTTTGGCACATTGGCGAAAACTTGCACATTCCTCAACCTATCATAATGTGACAAGTGGCTTCATCTCATTGGCCAAATCATTATCCCACATTGCTCTATTTTGAGCTCTCTTCCAATTTGAAAATCTATAAATGAAAGGCTTATTCTTCATCAACCCAACATCCACAAATCCTATGCAAAGTCACTCTCTTCAATTGTGAACTGATTTTGTCCATCACCATTGTATCTTCAAGGCATTTCATCATTTAAGTTTTAGCAAGGATTGGGAAAGGGTCATTTGCACAATTGACACCAATCCAATATGGAATAGGTATAGATCATGTTTGCTTCTTTCATGTTTGTAATTGATTTTTTTTTATAAAGCATGATGTATTATTCCATAGGAGCACTTATAGATATGCATGGCTTGGACTAACCCATTATTTAATGTGTATTTGAGGTTTAAGTGCTTGCAGATTTGTAGAGCTTCAAGTAGATCCGAGGAAATTTAAAAGTTGTCTTGGCAATTTGAGACCTATCATTGTGTACTAATACATTTAATCTATCAAGTAACTTCTAGATACCCTCTAGTTATGCATGATATTTATTATTATGATTCAACTTTAGATACAATGAAATGACAATGCAAGGAGTTATTTTGCATTACTTTGGCCAAAAAAATTATATCTATAAACATGTAAAATTATGTTGTCATATGTTCACATACACCTCTACTTCAAATTAGACATCAAAATTGATTTTCCAAACATATATATAATCACAATTGCTAAAATTATCACCCACCTTAAATGAAAAGTTAATTCTTAATTTGTAACCTATCCACATATTCTAAATACAAATATATATATTTTTATAATACGAATAAACTTAAATACTTTTAAAATAAATATATTAGTTTTACAAATAAAAAATAAAAACCACTATCAAATAAAATAAACTAATTTCTAATCAAATAAATGCAATAATCCGTGAATTTGTTATAGATAGATATATTTCTTTATTATATAAAGCTTGCCTTTTCAAGACATTTTAACCAACTTTACACATTATCACCTTTATCTTATAATAATTTAAGACTCGAACATAATCTCCGAATCTCTTTTCATTTTTTATGAGAAATATTCAATGCATACTTTTCACAAATTGATTCGACGTTACAATACATGCAAACATACATTTGCGTCCTTGGCAATTTAGCAAAAGAGCATTGAAATATTTAATTTCAATTTTCATTGAAGCAATTACTTCAAGTGATAAAAGTTTAGTTCACTGTATTTAAAATTGACTGCTCTCCATTCATGGTTAGATATATATATATATATATATACGTTCCCACACAATTTGAACGTAGGACCACATAAGAGATGCTATGCTTTTCTTGTTTGAAATCTCTGGCGATGTTTTCTACGTATTTAAGTAAAACACGTAACAATTACCCATGTGCTGTTAAATTTAATCCAATTTATTCAGTGAATCTAAAAGGATTAACCAACTTACAAAAATAGCCACGGTAGGTGGCAATTTGAATTTGGTCACTTAACATATGCTCAATTAACCTTGTCAAAAAGTTTTTAATAATGCATTGTGGATTTAGTTGTAATTCGATAGAATAGTGCACACGTACAAGATATACATAATCTATAATCTTTTCCTGTACCGACGTGTCCATCTGTATACAGTTAAATAGATATGAAGTATATACCATTTATGATTATCAAAAATGAAACTTATCTTTAGTGTGCAAGTAATGTTTGATACATCAATTAGTAGCTAGAAGACATACGGCATCACAGTGATATTTTTTGTATTAGATATATACGAATTTGACGGACTTGAAATTTCTTGATGTCGGCTGGTGAACATTTGAAACTGCTTCGAATAAGATATTAGCGATCAATGCAAGAGATTCGTCATTTGATTCGACCAGCCAAACAGCTGGCAAATTCCATGTCCATGTTCCCGCAGGACTCTCAAATTTGTTAAACAACAGGTAAATTAAATTATTCCGCTCAGAAAACATGTATCTTGTGTGATGATCTAAGAGAAAATGATCGTCGAGCATGCTACGTTTCACATTTTATATGAGATGTGGCAAGAATCTTCAATAACTCAATGCTGATATTTTGCCACGAGGCGGTTTAGACAATACCATTGGCAGCAACCCTAAACTTCCAGATTTGCATATAAGTAAGAGTTATTAGTCCTTGACAAATTATCGAGCCTAAAGCAAGATTTAAGCTGGGTTTAGTAGTTTCTCTTTTATAGTTTGAATAAGATTGTCTGATACTTGATGGCAACTTTGCAAATGGTGCCTAAAGTAGGGGAAGAGATTCAGCATTCCAGTCATCCGCAGCATCTTCTGACTCTTGTCTCCGCGCCGTCACTGTACACCTGCAACGGGTGCAAGGAGTATGGAGCCGGACTCAGATACAGGTTTAGCTTTATTATTTCTTTGACTCAGATGAATCCTAATAAATCATTGTATAACTAAAAGTAAACTTATATCCCTGTCAAATAACATGTGTGTGTATTTGACACAGATGCAACAATTGCAACTTCCACATGCACGAATTCTGTGCCAAGGCTCCACCCACGGCCTTCCATCCATACCACATGCAGCACCAGCTCCTCTTCCATGACAAACCAGACGGACTGAAAAAGCAGAAATGCGGGGTTTGCGGAAAAGCCACCAACGGTTCCGCCTTCCGCTGCCCAACCTGCTCTTTCTGCGTACATCCCTGCTGCTCACAACTCCCTCCCGAACTCACAGCGAAAGAGCATCCTCAGCACTCCCTCAAGCTCATATCCGGCTCTCCGTTAGCCAACACCTCCCCTCACACCTGCAATGCCTGCAATAAAAAGGCCACCAGCTGCGTATATTACTGCGTTCCCTGCGAATTCTATCTCCATGCTCTTTGTGCAAAAGGTGTGGCAGATGGCCTCCAGGCGCAGGGCTTCACCGCGCCGCCTAAGATGACCAAGGTTTCAAGGGCTGCTCGTTATGCTTCTCAGGTTGTTAGGATCTTTGTGGACGGACTTCTCGAAGGACTCGGTGAAGGTGTTGGGGATCTTATTCTGGATACTGTAACTCGTGGGGTGGTTCTTCCCACCCCAGATGGTAAATGGTAAACGTGGGCCACTTTAATAATTTTAGACTGCTTTTATTAATGCTGTTTGAAAGCCGTGCTATAAAGATACATATTTTTATACTGTTGGTCGTTATTGTCGGCCTATTATCCCCTTCATTATTCAAATTTAGGACACCTGTGGGTTACATTGTATATGACTCAGGGTGGTGTAATTACATTGCTTGTGTGGTCCGAATTGACTGTAAACTTTTCGATTGAATACAGGAGTTAATTAAAAATTGTTTCCCGATTCTTTGATGTGATGGTAACTGAACTTAACCTTGGAAAGAATGGACACAAATTATATGGCAAAGTATCACTACAAATTATTTGGTAGAGTATGGCTCCTCCTGACTTCATTTTGAAGTTAAATCCCTTGTTATATATAAATTGCCATTTTTTTACCATTGGAAGTGAATTAAGAATTTAAGGAAAGAATGGAAAAGAGGGGATGGAAAAGTAGAGTTCAAATTTGGGAAACACTGGCGTGCCAATCATATTTGAATGATATGAATGTTATGCATCGGCATCCTCGATGATATACAAACTGAAATATGACTGGCAGAAAGGTGTTCAAGTATGGTAGTTCATGAGAATGATTTTAGTGGATTATTTGTGTTTCAATGGAGTAAAAAATGGTTGAAATCAAATTTAAGAAAAGAGGGGCAAGAAAGCATGTAAAAAATGAGAGAAAAAACTTTTAACACATATTTTTTAATTATTCATTATTCTTTCATTTTTGTGGGATCTGAATCAAATCAAGAATGCTAAAGAAAATAAAAATTATATTTATTATACATGATAGAAGGATATTGAGGAAACTGATACTCAAGAATCTAAGATTATTGTCGTTTTTCTATTCTATCTTTAGTGAAGCTTTATCATTTGATCTAAGAACACACAAGATAAAACTAGTGCATGTAATTCAAACTTACTAAAATCAATTTCATGCATTGTAAAGTGTATCATTTTATCTTGTTAAATCAAGTTGAGGAGGAAGCACGGGGTTCAAATTATTGTGGATTCTATGAAAACTTGAAGTAACAATTGAGTAAGGAGAGGTTACATAGGATAATTCCACATGTAATAGCCATGGAGTTGATTCTTATATGTTATCTATGGATAATATAATCCATAATTAGTATGGATAGTATGGGACCCATGAAGAATCACATTAATAAAGAGGAGAAAGATGTAGGACCAATAGTGGGATCACTTTCACCATTTTCACAATAAGGAATAATTAAGAGTTGTGTTAACCATTGCATTAATAAAGGCATGACAACCACTTATTTTAACCAAGTTGTGTACTATGCACTTTAGAATCCACCAATGACTACTCAACCACTACTCAATATTATTCAAGATATTTGTTAAAGTAGCAAGGTATCCAATCCTAAAACTATTTATAGAGTATTAGATTTAGGAAGATCTAGGAGATAAAAGACAAGCACATGAACAATACAACAATTGTATTTAGATGACCCAAATTACATTGAGTACAAAGCCTTGCATATATAGGAAAGGATGAAGTGGTAGAAGAGAGTAGACAAGTCTCCTATAGGTGTCAACCTTAAGAACACTTGGAGTAAAAACCAACAACATCTATGACCATGTCATCAACATTGTATGCCAAGTGTTGAGTGACCTTTGAGGTGAGATGGAAATAATTCCAACCTCAGAAAGGTATGTGTATGAGGTTAACCAAATAACTTGGTAACTTCTAGAGGCCTAGAAATTTACACATTTAGTCAGACAAGATGTTGTCTAACCGAACATCAACCTAAGTACACTTAATTATAGTGAATAAATTAATTATTCACATTAAAATAGATAAGGATGGAATCAATTTGAGGTAAGTGAAGAGGATGTTGTATTTAAGGGGAATATAAGTAGGAAGGACAATTAGTACAAAAAATGTCATTAAAGTTACATTTTGATGATTGCATTTATTTATTATTTATCAATTTATTATGAGACCTCATTAAATAAGATACATCCTACAATGATCAAAGAGATTGAATTTGATAACCTTCCATAAGTGAAAATATGAATATAATAGTGTAGTGTAGGAAAAAGTGTCCCTTTTTCACACTTAATTTGGAACAAATAATTAATAATAAAATGAGCTTAATTATGCCTAAATTTAGTGTTGTAATATGTATTTTACATATTCACATTAATTTTAGGACCTTATTTATTAAAATAGACTTAATTGTGACTTATATTTTTGGTGTTGTAAGGTGTACCTTTACATTTTCACACTAATCTAGGGCTTTATTAATTAATTTAGGTTAATTTTCCTTAATTGGCCCCTTTAATTCAAATAGAAGCCTAATTAATTGCAATTTATGAAGAGGAAAACCTGACATTCATAAATGTCATTACATAACACTCAACCTTGAAGAATGTGTTTCCTATGTAAGTGACCTAGGACCTATTCACCACAAGGTGAATGGGTCCTCAATTAGGCCTAGGACCTAAATTTAAACTATATTTTTGGCATTATTTTAATGACTTCAAATGTATATTCACATGTTGACTTGTGATATTTGAATTTTGCAAATTATTGTTAAGATATGTATAAATATAAGGTCATTTCACTAAGTTTCATATAAGAAATTTTTATGAGATCAAACAACTTTCGCAAGAGCATTATTGGAGCAATTCAAGAGAATTTCAAGGAATTCAAGAGTAGATTTATTGAATTTTTTTTAGCAATCAAGATTCCATTATCATGTCAAAGCTTTCTTGCATCATGCATGTTGTTTGAGCTAATATGGTGATGTAACATTCAATATTTATTCAAGTATTCAAAGACATTATTTCAAATCATGTTTCAAGATCAAGATTCACATCCATTGAGGCCACTTCATGCTAGTTGCATATTTACATTCAAAGGTTTAATCAAAGGCTTGGTGAGTGGTGACATTGAATTGTTCATTCATCACTTCCTTAATGCTATTTGATTTCATTACAAATTTTAAATACTCAAATAGGGTTTGACCGAGGAAAACCCCATGTCACCAAAAATAGCATTTCACCCCTCTTGTGTTTGTGTTTGCAGGTTTTAGGTGGAACATCCTTTGAAGAGAATAATTGAAGAAAGTTGTAAAGTTTTCTAAGTTGCAAGTAAAGTTGTCATCTTATGGAAAAATATTCTATAGGATTAACTTTTGGCTATTCAACTATTAAACTCAGGAATCAGGGAGTGTAGACATAGGAGGAAAGAACCCAGAAAGCATTTTTATAGAGCCCTAAATAAGACCCATTCGCCATGGGGTGAATGAGTCCTCAATGAGCTTCAAAAAGGTACTTTTAGTGATTAGTACACATCATTCTCCCTTTTCCAGATCTACCTTTTGATTGTTGGTTCCATCAGTTTTGAGTACAATCTTTTATTTGCACATTATAGCTTCTATTTTTTAGATTATTTAATGGTTTTAATATTTCTCCCCAAAGTGCTATTTGACTCATAACCCAATCCTTGCATAGAAAGTAAATTTATTGATTCATACCTTGATTTTACTAACCTTTTGGCTATTAGTCATCTCATTATTTGGATCTCATTTCCTTGAATGATTTAAAGGAAAATTGGTCCTTTGTTATCAATTCATTATGGTGAACCCCTCTCAAACCCTATATTTTTCTTTTGTCTCATATAGTATGTCTATAAACATGATGAAAAGTGTTGAAGTACAGTGATAAAGCCTTACATATATAGGAAATGATGAGGTTACAGGGTAGGACTAAAAATCCAAGTACCCCTCCAAATATAGGACACATGTTAACTCACTTGACAGGTGTGTGACAAAGTATCAATAGGTGTCTCAATTCATTGAGGACACATGTATCAATCATATGAAGAGAGATAAATGAAAAGAAAACCTATATAAACTTAAGCTAGGCATGAATAGGTCAATCCTAGAAAGGTGGTTAGCTAACTAGGTATGATAATGAATCTATTTAAACTAACATATATTACATTTTTCATGACATGTGTAGATGTGTGCAAGATAAAATACTTTCACACAAAATATGTAATAATATCCATGATAATTTATGGGCATAAGAGAATCCATTAAATAAATATGATCATGTTAGAGGGGAGATACACCATAAGACATCATTGAATGGGTTTCAATATGTGAAAATAGAGAACCCAATTTGGTAATACTATGATAATTTATTGCATGTTACAAGGAACTATAAGATATCTATTAAATATAGCTTATTGGCCACCTCATGTGTATTCACTTATAGATTAAAATCTATAGGTTACATTATTTGGATCTAAAATTGTTGTAACACCACCATATATTTGGGTAGTACCAGATAGAAAGATGAAAATCCTCATTATGGTTTCTACTGGAACAAAACAATCTACTAAAAGGGGGGGATGAATCAATAGATCACTTAAAATTTTCTCTTAATACCTTTAAGAAGATTAATTCCTTTTAGCATTTTATATGTAGATTAAAACATGACATGTAGTAACACCACCATATATTTGGGTAGTACCAGATAGAAAGATGAAAATCCTCATTATGGTTTCTATTGGAACAAAACAATCTACTAAGAGGGGGGATGAATCAATAGATCACTTAAAATTTTCTCTTAATACCTTTAAGAAGATTAATTCCTTTTAGCATTTTATATGTAGATTAAAACATGACATGTAGAGAAGTAACCATTCACACAAATAATATCATATAACCTAGGATATACATGGAAAACCCAAGATGGGAAAAACCACGATTAGAATAGTTGCTAGGAACTATTGTCCTAATCTAGCCTCATAATGGAAATTTTTTTATTACAAAGTTTAAGGTCACTAACCCTAAGGAGACACCAATCCTCTAGTTTTAAGAGTGCCCACTCTAAGAAAGCATCAACTCCCTACTCTAAGCACCTACCCAAAGATTTTATGGAACCCACCAATAAGATTTACAAACAAAAAATTACAATTTGTTCCAAAGAACACAGTTCAATGTTGCAACCCTATTTGCAATTGTTCAATTATTTGTTGCTATCAATGCAACTCAATTCTTGGCTCTGTACCTCTCTCTCTATTCTGCACCTAGATCTAAACCCTAATTAAGAGCTTTTGATTTTTTTTGGGTTCTACTCATTCACTACACCTTTGCATTTTCCCTTTTTCTTTTAGGAAATTATCTCTCTCCCTCAAACACTCATAGAAACACTACTCTATTTTGTTATAACCTTTTCTATTAGTGCATTCTTTATCTACCTCAATAGACCACACAAACTCTATGAAATTCTCTCTCCATTTTTATATTTTTATGCATTCTCTCTCCACCTCTAGAAGCTTAGGATACACCCTGTTGCATATACTTACCACTGTACCAAAAAATTAGCCAAATTCTTATTTTCACTTTTTAATCCAATGACTAACCTGTAGCATTTTCCTCAAGATTTGCACACACACACATATAGATCCTCTACTAGGGTTTTCTTATTGTCTTCTTCATCAAATCACCTACCCATTGAGCCACACACGCACTTATCCAAATTCAGTGCTTTTTTAAAAAAAATAGCATGTGCTAAGAATTTTAAGGTTTTATTTTCATTTAATGTGTATCTCTATATCTGATATGAATTGGATTTTCTACTGCCTAAACAATCGTGCCATCAACTATTTAACCCATCACCAATAAAAACTAGAAGCTAGAGTGGTTGGGCCTTTTAAAATCATTCATAGAGTCAATTTATAGTTGAAACCATAATTCACATTGCCATAGTTGTTGAGAATATTCAATTTTAAACAAGTGATTCGTTGATCTATCATTTTCACACCATGATCCATCAATCCATATTCATCACTGAACTTTAAAACACTATGGTTGTATTTGGTGGAACTCCTAAAAATTTTCATGTCCCATCTTTAGTCTTGCTTAAACTTGGGTTGAAATTGTATTTGAGTGCTTAAGGTTTTGTCTATTGTCACTATGTTATGGCTTTAGTTACTCACAATCTCATTTGAAAAACCCTTTTCAATTTGTATCCTCAACAAGGTTTTAATTCTCTATTGACCCCTACTATCAATCCTCAGTCTTTTAAGTCACATCTTGTGCCTTCAAAACACATTAAGTAGCCGACCCTCTGGTTTTGTTTTACTGATTGTCATGTGATGGGCCATTACTTTAATTTTTCCCAGGTTAGGCTAGGTATTTCATATTAAATTTAAGTCATCTTCTTCCATGGGTGTTATCTCATCATCCTAGTCAGGTCCCTCTTTTAAGATTAATAGTTTCGACATGTATAGATATGAGGACCCCTGACTACCATTTGATTAATTCAAACAAATCTCCACTGTTCCCTGTGCACCCATGCCATTTTATTGCTTATTATTTTATTCCCATAGGCCCATAGGTGAAGGCCATGTGTCTTGTATGATTAACGGACCTGATGTCTTTGATAAGGCATGCAGATGGTTATCAAAGGAGATCCAAGGTGGGAAATGAATGATGTGGCTACATCTCAATCATTTCCCATGTCCCCATTTTTTTTCTTGCCTATTAAAATAATCACATAGGTTGCTGTGCGAATGCAACGTCTCTGGTCTGAACAATGGGCCTAGTGGTTTCAAGTTGTTTGTCACAAAGTTTTCAAATGAATCAATGGTTGATAGTAGGCGACGTGGATTAATCTTGACCGCTCCCCACTATCCCATGTGCATCTCACCTTTACTTCTAGACTCCCAACGGGGAAGTGGGAATTTTCCACATGAACTGATCCAAAGGACATGTAAGCATTGGAGCAAGGGAAAATAGTAATTAAATATTTCAGCACAGGGCATGGAAAATAAACTGTGTGTTACTAATGTAGATATTGCATGTGTTTGAAGATCTTTTAATCTTGGTCGTGGATGTTGTAAGAAGGATAAAGCTATGAGTAATTAAGAAGTGTGTATGAAGAAGCTCAGAGATTTGATCTTGGCCTGTCCCTGCCTCCCCGTTGATGAAAGTTGCATACGGGTTATGACTCATGAGGGTGAGGAAAAGAAGACACGTGGATCCTGGCTATAGCGACAATGAGATGGTGGATCCTACATACCACTAGCAAGTGGTTCCATGTGGCTTTCTGTCATTTGGTAAGTATTGTGGTTGTGTATAGTTAGATCTTTCATATTAAACTCACTAAATCTGGATCATCTATTAACTAACACACCAAAATGATGATGAAATGCATTTGAGATGGATGATACGTTAATGCCTATATGATTATGCAATGGATGTTTTATGTAAATCTATGGTTTTATGAGACACTTAGACTAACATATCTATATTATGATTATGAAAATGCATATGAGATGATTAGTGTTTCTTATATGATATAATATGATTTGTAGTATGTTGATGGTTTGTGGATGCAAGATGGATGCATTGGTGATGATCATTACCTGATCATGACATGATGTTAGTGCAGAAAAGAAGAAAGAAGAAATGAGATGAAGACAAGAGGATTCAAAAAGCCAACTTTCTGAGATATGGTGATGAGAAATGGATGATTTGCTTATCAAGAATTGGGACTTTAAAAGGGCCACTTACCTTATGTTTGATTACACACATAAGTACAATGTATCAAGGTATAAAGAACTAGGATGGCATTGCACCTAGTGTGATGGACTTTGACTTGCCAATCAGATAAGAGTACTCTTGTTCACATCTAACATACGAAACCTCATTTAAAATGCACTTCAGATATTTCAAAAATCTTAGACCAAAACATAGAAAGGAAATCCTTCCTATGTGGTCAACAAGATACCTAAAACATCCTCCCTACGCCCAAATAAAGCACACATGACTGAGGTTATATTAAAAGAACATCCCACAAGCACAACAGATAAAAAGATATTGATCATTTCCCCATTCCTATCTCTCTAAACCCTTTTTTTTGGATATCATTGAGAGGTCCTTGGAATGAGTGTAATAAGATAAATCAAAAGACAAAGATAAAGTAAAAAAACAAGCTAATGTTCATCATATTGCTAGCCAAGACTAAACTACGGTGATGTATGATGTTGATGTCCATTGTAGGAAGGATACATCCTAGGAAATGACAATATCAGATGATTTGATATGGGACTGATTGGATGATAGGCTATTGACACAAAGAGTTGACTATCTTGTTTACGTACTAACCTAAACCTTAGACTTTGACGTTTTGAGTTTTTCAGTTTTGAACTGTCAGACTTGTTTCCAATTGTTTTACCATAGGTTGGGGACGATGATTGATTTATTGTGAATGATTTTATTATAGGTGAAAGCAAGATGAGATAGATAGAATTTTTCAAATATTTAGAAGTTTTTGGTGTTTTTGAAATGTTTTGAGGCTATTTTTTGGTATTTTTGAGATTTTTCAAATGTTTTGGGGTTTTCTAAGATTTTGACCAAGAGACTAACCTAAGATCCTATCCTAGGGGCCTCGGGAGCTGATCAATAGATTAGTCTTTCCTACGTTATACACGTAGAGACCACGTAGTTCGACTAACAAATACTAGATTATTTGATGAGATATGAATAGATGGGTTGCCAGTTTATTATGACAAACTCCTAAAGGACTAACCTAAGTGTCTCGGGGGATGATCAAAGATCAACCTTCCCTACGTTCAAGGCTCAGAGACCCGTAGTTTGACTAGACGACTCTTTTTTTGACTTTTTGACTGACTTTTTGACCTGTTTTTGGATTTTGATATGTTTTGAATGTTTTTGGATTTTTTGATTTTTATGATGTTTTTGGATTTTCTAATTTTATGATGTTTTTGAATTTTTTGATTTTTTGATTTTTGGATTTTTTTGGACTTTTTGATTTTTTGATTTTCAAGAATATACACGAATCTGATTCGATGAGAGTATGCCCCTAGCGTGATGCAATAGACTACTCCGATAAAGGTAGGAAAAATTGACCTTGAGGATGGGCTAAGTAGTACTAGGAGGGATCATGACATGAACACAAGACCAAGCTATGATGTGGATGCCAAACGGATGGGTGATGGAGATATGGAATGCGATGGATGATGGAAGCTTGATGGGGGGATGATGCAGAACAAGCCATGAAGATCCTGGTGGATGGAAAGTGGTTATTTACACAAGGCACTTGTTTTCTAGGTTTTCACCAAGGTACTTGCCCAAAGTGCCACCGAAGTGGTTTTCACCAGAGGACAATTTTTCTCTTTACTGTTTTTGATCATTTTTTTTCTTTTTTGATTCTTGTATTCTTCTATTTTTTTGTTGTCACCAAGACACCTATTTTCTAGGTTTTCATTAGGATAACCATTTTTTCAAGACATTTTCTGATTTTTTTGATATTTTTGTTTTAGTACCTTGAAAGATTAGGCATAAAAGTTTTTGAGATGGGAGTTGTTCATGGGCTCTTGTAGAGGCTCGCCTTCGGGTGTTGATAACTGATATGCACCTAAATTATAGGTCATTTTGATAACAAATGGCGCCAACTAGTTAGGTTCAAATTTTCCTTTGTTGTTTGGATTTGGGATGTTTTTCTAATTCTCGTATAGGACAAGTTCTCAAACTTGGAAGCTCCTACTTCTGATCTTCTTGTCATAACTCCTTTTAAGCCGATTTGGATAGACTTGAAAATGATTTAAGGAATCCATATGCTGCTCATCTAGTAGCTCCAGGTCATTTAGTCTTGATACTCAGTATTCTTCATCCTTGATGAGGTTTTGTAGTGATATTCTTAGTGACGAGAGCTTGATCTCAATGGGTAATACTACCCCTAATTTGTAGACCAAGGAGAAGGGAGTGACACTTGTTGGTGTACGGATGTTGGTTTGATAGGCCCAGAGGGTGGGATTTAGCTGCAGATGCCAGTCACGACTTGCGTCATTGACTATTTTCTTGAGGATCTTTAGAATTGTTTAATTGGTGGCTTTTGCTTGGACATTGCCTTTGGGATAGTATGGGGTGGAGAAGTAATTTTTAATTTTTAATTTTTCACATAGGTCACAGACATCCTGATTCTTGAAAAGTGTCCCATTATCTGAGATAATAGATTGGGGAACACCGTATCAGCATATGAGGTAGTTTAGGATGAAATTTGATATTTGCTTTCCAGTGATGTATGTCATGGGGATGGCTTCCACACACTTTGTAAAGTACTCAGTGGTATTTATGTTAAACTTGTGACCACTGGATGAGGTGGGAGTTATCTTTCTGATGAGATTAAGTCCCCACTGCGAAAAGGGGCATGGTGTGACAATAGGATGAAGCTCTTGAGTTGGAGCATGGATAAGGTCCCCATGTTGCTGACATTGTAAGCACCTTTTGACGTAGTCATGTGCTTCTCTTTCCATTGTAGGCCAATAATACCCCGTCCTCAGTAATTTCTTGGCCAAGGTGATTCTACTTGAGTGTGAACCAAAAATACCATTATGCACCTCATTTAAGGCAATCAATGCATCCTCATCATTTAGGTGGCATAATAAGGTTCCTTCTATGCCCCTACAGTAAAATGTGTTTCCTAAGATGACAAAACGGGATGTTTTCTTGACAAAGGTTCTTTTTAGGCTTGAGGGTAAGTCAACAGGTAAGACCCCTATTCACAAGTAGGTATAAGTGTCATGGTACCAGGGATCACTAGGACTAATGATTTCACACACAAATTCAGACTCTGATACCTCGAATACGGGCATGAGAAGTTGCTCTACCAAGAATTCATGTTTTAGGAAATTGCAAGGGATGTCTAGTAAGGATCAAATCATTGCCATCACATCGGCTGCTCTATTGTTGGCTCTAAGAATCTGCTCAAATGTGATATCAATGAATGATTCTTTGATGCTCTCTACCAACTTTTTGTATGGAATCATTTTATCATCCTTTGTTTGGTACTCGTCATTCACTTGATTTATTATCAGCTGGGAGTCTCCATATACTTTGAAGGTCATGATGTGCCACTACACTTCTATTCTGAGACCTATGGTTAATGCCTCGTATTCTGCAATGTTGTTAGTGCAGGGGAATGCCAATTTGTAGGATCTAGGTATACAATCCCCTTGTGGGGTGATGAAGAAGATAGCAGCTCCTGATCCATGCTGTGTCTAGGAACCAGCAAAGTAGAGTTTCTAGTGGTCATATATGTTGAGATTGAAGATGGATTCATCTAAAAACTCTACTATGAGTGGATTCTCTAAGTACATGGGTGCTTTTGTAAGTTGATCTATGATCACTTGGCCTTTGATTTCTTTTCGTTCCACGTACTCAATGTCGTATTCAGATAGAATCATGACCCACTTGTCCATCCTTCATGTGAGCATTTCTTTTGATAGTAGGTACTTTAGGGGGTTGATTTTGGTGATAAATTTGATTTTGTATGCCAACATGTAGTGTTTGAATGTCTGTGAAGCAAATGCTACTGCTAGAAAAGATTTTTTGATGAATGAATAGTTTAACTCATGCCTGACCATTGTTTTGTTGACATAGTAGATGGCCCTCTCTATCCCATTTTCATTGTACTAAGCTCAAAGAGCACTGAGGGTTGTTGTTGTTACTGACACAAAGAATTAGTGGCTTTCTTGGGATCAGTGGCATGAGGACCGAAGGTGTGAGTAGATATTCTTTGATTTTGTTGAAGTATTCCTCACACTTTTCATCCCATTTGTACACTACCCCCTTGTGGAGTAGGTGAGAATATGGGTTTTTTTTATCTTCCAGTTGTGCTATGAATCGATGGATGGACTGAAGTATGCCTTGGAGGCCTCTCAATTGTTTCAATGTTTTGGGTGCCTCCATCTCAAGGATTGGTTTTACCCTGGTGGGATCTATTTAAATACCCCCCATTGACACTATGTAGCCCAACAAATTTACTGACTGTAGGCCAAAGACACACTTCTTTGCATTTAAACAAACCTTGTATTCTTCCAGCCCATTGAAAATAGCACTGAAGGTTGCTATGTGATATCTCCTCTTTCTGGATTTTTCTAGCATGTCATCAACATAATATTTGATTTTCTTGTGGATCATGTAATGGAAGATTAATGTCATGGATCTTTGGTAGGTCATCCCAACATTCTTCAAGCTGAATGGCATCATGTTCTAGCAGTAGGTCCCCCATGGACAAGTGAAGGCCATTTTGTGTTGGTCTTATTTAGCAATCATTATTTGGTTGTACCCAGAGAAACCATCCATCAGAGAAAGAATTTCATGTCCCACCATCATGTCCACTATTATGTCAATGTTAGGCAATAGGAAATCATCTTATATACATGCTTTGTTTAGGTCTCTAAAATCTGTACAGATTTGGATGCCCCCATCAGGTTTTGAAATAGGTACTATATTAGATACCCACTCTAGATAGTCAATTGGCCGAATGAATCCTACAACAAGTAGCTTCTTTAGTTCCATTTGACTAGCAAGGTGATCTGGGGATGCATTTTCTTGAGTTTTTGTCTAACTGGCTTTCTTGCTAAGTGATGGACCATAATCTCTGGATCGAGCCCAGGCATGCCCACATAACTCGATGAAAAATTAACTTGTCTTTCTCTCAAGAAGGCTGCTAGGAGTTCTTGTTCCTCTGATAGTAAAGACTTGGCATAAAATGTGATGTGTGGGGTCTCCTCTATTCCCAAATTAACTGGATTGCATTTTTCAGCTAGGATCGCTAATTTTTCCTCATGGAGAGCTCTGAAAGGAAGATTGAATCCCCCATCCTTGGGCACCTCAGAGAGGTTTTCACCATTAGATGCATCCTTTCTTTTTAATATTTTTAGATTGGAGAGTGCCACAGTGCGTTTTTCACTCAAGGACCTAGAGATTATTCTTAGTTTTGTGCTTTTGTGAATGAGGGATTCAATCATTTCCCCATAGTATGCTTGTGTATCTAGCTTGATGATGAATTCTTCTTTCTGATCCCCACACGGAATATTATCCCATAGTTCCATGAATTTAGAGAGCACCTCATTGTTTTCAAATGTGTCAAGAATTGGTGGTCTTCGTTGGTCATAATCGATCAGTTGTGGGTAGACTAGGCAGATTTCATGGTTTTGATGGTTAGTGGGCTAAAATGACATAGTACTAATCATGAGAAGAGTGGTATCCTCAAAGAGCATGGGTAGGTTGGTTATGGGATCTTCATCATCACTACTACTACAAATGTCAGTTATGTCAAATGTGAAGTTGTCTATGACTCAACCTCTAGATACGGGTAAGTGAAATTCGGCTACCATTTGCTAAGGAGTTTTGACTTTCGTAATTGGGGGATTTTGGTCGTGTATGGTTATGCTTGGAGGGGTACATCCAAGGCCAATATTTCTCATTTGCATCTCTAGAATGATAGGTATTAGAATCTCGTTATCATTTTTCCCCAGTTTCTAGTTTATGTCATAGCCAATTGCGAGCATCATTTGCAAACCTTTATTTTTGTCATCCATTAGTAGATTGGTCGTTGGTTTATTGTCTTGGTATAAGAGATGGGATGGGTCCTCCTCTATGAATTCTTAGTCAAGATCTCCCCAACTTTTGAAGTTGGTATATCCTTCAGTGGATTTTTGGGATGTGGAGGCTTCATTTGATTGCGGTCACCTCGCGATCTCAGAGATTGTGGTAACTCTCCTACCACAAAATAATTTTTGGGAATCGTATAGTTTTCACAACCATTGTCTTGGATGATGAATTTGATATCAAAGATGGTGGAGATGGTGAGAGTGGTGAGTGTCTCTGTTGTAGAAGTGGAAGCAAGAGTGGTTGGATCAATGCATGGTGTTGATGGGCCTTCATCATTTTTAGGCACTTGAGGTATTTTGTAGTATTTTTCCTCTAGGTTCTTACAGTAGGAGAATGGTTCAAGATCTCCATGGATGGTGACCTCTTGTCCTTCATATGTGAATTTGACACATTGATGGAAGGTTGATGCTACTGTTTGCATTGCATGGATCCATAAATGTCCCAAGAGAATGTTATAAGGCAAGTCAAGGTCTAGGACCTGAAAGGTAGTTTCCATGATAGCTGGCCCGACTTGAATAGGGATTTGGATTGTGCCTTGGGACACTCTTTCTTGATCATCATATGCTCTAATTGTAATACCTTTCCCTTTGTCGATGGAATCCTCTGAGATTTTCATGTTCTTAACGAGCTTGAGGGAACAAATATTCAAACCTGCACCTTGATCCACCAAGACTAGCTTGACTTTATTTTTATGTACAAGGACCTCTAAATGGAGTGTATAGTTGTGAGATGGTTGAACGAGAAAGTCCTAATCAAAGAATATAAGGAGATTCAGAGTGATAATGTTTTCGACCATAGCTTGGAATTGTTCTGCATCAAGAGCTACGGGGATGGTTGATGAAGCCAATGCTTCCTCAAGGATTTTATTGTGGGAGGATGAAATTTTTAGTAACTCCATGATGGAGATTTGTTTTGGGGTTCTTTTTAGCTGATCAAGGACATTGTAACCACTGGGAACAGATCTAGGGTTGGGTGTGGGTGCTCTGTTTGGCTGAGATGACCCTACAATTATAATTTTTCTTCCTCTTGTGGTGACTCCACAATCGGCATGGGCTCCTTTGATGGTGATGGTAGCACAGTAGTCATCCAAGGATGTGACGACATGGTCGTACAAATGATTCACGATCTTGAAGGTACCTTTCCCCTTATTAGTGTTATTGTTCCCTTTATTGTTATGGTTAGGCATAAGATTCGTATATATTTTGAGGTTCTGATTTCCTACTGGCTGCTCCACAATTATGTTTTTTCGATCAATGAGGTCTTGGATTAGGTTTTTCAACCTCATGCAACTATTTGTGGTGTGCCCTTTGATTTTGTGAAAGTCACATAGCTGATTTTCATTGTACCAGGGTGGTTTCACATTTGGTTCTTGGTAATTTTCATATGTCGGAGCCTTGATGAGGTTTTAATTTATTAGTTTCTTCATGATGATCTCAAGTGGTTCCCCAAGGGTAGTGTATTTCCACTTGGGGGAGTTTTTATTTCACTAGAGTGGTCCCCTTTGATCATTGACATTGTTGATCGCTTGATTGTTTGGCTACTATGTTGTTGTGCTCACTTGATGGTTGTTTTGATGATGGTTTTTGGGTTGCTATTGTGGTGCGGGTGTGTTTTGCCGAGGGGCACTAATGAAAAATTTGGCATTGACAACACCATCGTTGGTAACATTTTTATTTCTTGCCCATGTGCAAGGTTTATCATTGTAACTGGTGGATGGGCGATTGTTCTTCTATTCAGGATATGTAGGTGATCCTCTAGGTTGTTTCATAAAGGCTAGTTCAATTTTTAGCACCTTGGATATCAATTGGTCATATGTGGTGATACCTTGGACTTTGAGATGGAATGCCAAGGCTCCGTCAAGATTGGATATGATAGTGCACACTTTTTGTTCCTCGGGCATAACCTATTTGCTCTTATTGGACTTGGATCACCATTGTTGTAGAAATGAAGCAAATGATTCATTCTTCCCTTGTTTTAGAGTTGATAGTTCCTCTAGACTGACATCCATTCCAATGTTGAATGCAATTTTTTTGATGAATGCATCCATTATTTATTGGAATTTTTTGATGTTTGGAGGAAGGTGAGAGAACCATTCCATGATGTGGCCAACCAAGCTTCTAGGAAATAGCTGCATTAGATAAGTATCATCATATATGACTTCCATGCAATGAACCTATAATTCCCTAATGCGATCTTCATGGTTTCTCATCCCACGGTATTTTTCAAATTTGGTGATCTTGAATCCCTTTGGGAATGGTTTCATTATGAGGCTCCTATCAAATGGATAAGGACACAAGTTGTTGGGTGTTTTTGTGGTTTTCCCTGATTGAAGGTCAAGCACTTGTTGTGAGATCAATTTTATTTGTGTTGCAACATCGTTTTGTGGATCAGGGGGTGGGATGAAAGTGTTATGAGGTTGTTTAATTGTTGGTGGGATGGGTGGATTGGTTGGTATTTTGATGGATGGTGTTTTCACATTCTACTATGCCTAGTATGCTTACAATTATTGTTGTCCCAACAACACTTGTTTTTTTATCTTGTTGTTGTGCTAATAGCGTCTATTGCTGAGCTTGTTGTTGTTGTTGTTGCACCAACAATGCTTGTTGTTGGGATGCTAAACAGGCTGCTTCTTGCTACTCTTGATATTCTTTTAGCCCTTGCTGATATGCTTGTTGTTGGGCTACTTGTTGTTGTGCAATATATTGTGCTTGTGTATGTGCTTGTGCATGCACTTGTGCTTGAGCTTGTTGGGCTTGGTATTGGGCTTGTGCCTGAGTGTGAGATTGCGCTTAGGCTTGAGCAGAAACTTGTGCCATCTGTGCGGCTTGAGCAGCTTGTACTGCCTGTGCAGCGTAAGTGGCTTGTTATTTTTGTTGCAATAAGGCTTGGGCTTGTGTAGCCTGCTGTGTTTGTTGTGCTTATAGTGCTTGCTATGCAGCCTGAGTAGCTTGAGCAACTTGGGAAGCTTTCTAAGTAGCTAGTTGTGCAGCTTGTTAGTTTTGATTTGTTGTACTGCCTTCTGATAGGTAGCTTACTAAGCGGCTTGCAATGCAATACTATATTGGTTTGATGTGTTTGAGTTTGGTGGTGGTGGTGGTGGAGGTGGATTTGGAATGGTGCTTTTTGTAGTGATGAGAGGCATCGTCGTATTGATGATTGGGGTTTGAGTGGTTGATGTTGTGATTGATACGATTGGTCCTTGAGAGACCATGTTTTGAGATGTTTTTGGGATGTTTGATGATGTGGCTTGTGTTATCGGGATGGTTGTCATCTGTCATTGTGATGTCGATGACAAGATGGAAGGATTTTGTATAATGTTTTGATTAATTTTTAGCGAATTGATTTGATTTTGTTGATTGCCATTTGGTAAAGGGGGAAGCCCTAAACTAAGAGGTGACGTGGATATTGATGGCAAGGGGGGAGTGGTGGAAAAGTGAGCGGCATACTCCCTTGGGGGAATGATGAAGATGTAGTGCCAAAGATGCTCCCTAGTCCAAATAAGTCTCCTTCTCATTGCCAGGTTATGGGGAGAGGTGTTGTGTGAAATGATGATGATGATGGGTCATTGGGATCATGAAAAGTGAGGAGAACGTATGTATGTAATGGATTTTGGGGTATGGTTTGCCCCAAGATGGTGTTTGCATCCAAATCTTGACTATTGACAAGGGGGTGTGTTTGTAAAGCATTGAGAAATGCACTTCCCTTATTAACAATGGTTGAGTTGGAGCAATGGATGATGTGATTTGTGGGATGTTTTGAGTGATGTTTTTGAATGGAGGTGTAGATGATATTGGGGGCATGGATGAAATTGGAGGCATGATCCCAAAATTTGGCTCCATAATAGTGCTCACATCGAAACTGGAAGGGATTTTAGCCCCTTGCTTTGCTAATTCAAGCATGTATACTAAGGGATTGAGTCTCATCATGATGCTGATAATCTTATGATTCTCTAGATTTTGAACCATTTCGGTGATTTCCTCTTGTGACATTCCAAAGGGATTATTGGTAAGATCCTCTACTTGGACACCTTGCTCTTGATGGTCTTGCGAAAATGGAGGAAGGTTAATCCTTAGAATTCCAGACCCATTTGAATTCATTTTGGGAGCGGTCTGACTCAAGTCACTCAAAGTAGATGTTTCTTTGTTGGCTTCCATGTTCCTCTTGTGTTGCGATCTAGTTAGCACCATAAAATAGGGATCAATATTCAAGAATGTGGGAGGTGAATCTCTAATTCTTTGGATTGATCTAACTTTAGGTACAAAAGAGAAAATTTAGGATGATTTAAAGATCAAAGGTATGATGGTGAGATTCGTGAAAGATGGATGTTTGATGGATGATTAGAACTCTTGAAAAATATTGAAGGAGATGTTAATTTTTATGACTTAAATTTGATGTTTGATTTTGACTTGGATTTAAACTTGATTGGATTTGGATTTGGATTGTGACCTCATAAACTCTAAGAGGTTGGATGTTGCCCTAAAGAAAATTTGTCCTCAAGATCCTAATTTGACTAAGTGTGAGAAGAAGGATTCATCTAAAAACACCTAACCAAACAAGATGTTTGATTTTGGATTATGAACTCGTAAAACCTAAGATGTTGGATGTTATCAAGGGATAAATTTGTCCACAAGGTTTGATAATTTGACTAAATATGTGGAGAAGGATACATATACACATATCTAATCATATAAGATGATTTTGGATTTGTTTCAAATTATTTGCCCGAATTTTAACATGGAGGATTTTTCCAAGATTTTCAAAGAGTTGATGATGAGATGATTTTGTTTTGATGTTCAAAGATGGATGAAGATTTGATCTTGATTCTAGGTTTACCTAGAAAGACACTTGCTTACTAAACCTCAATTTTTAAGAACATGCTTTTCTCTAAACAAGATACTCAAACTCCCTAAAAAGATTTGGGTTTTGACAATAATAGAATGAGTACAAACCAGGATTGTTTCTTGAAGCTTTTATGTGAAATTTAAAATGCAGTCTTTGTCTGAATTCGTATAGCATTGAGAGACAATTTTTGTGATCTTTCGTACTAAGAGCTTTTACCTTTGGTTTCTTGATCTTGATCTTGCATGAAATCATTGGAGACACATGTGTGGGGTGCAATTATTTTTAGTCTTTGATTAATGACTTTTTTTTACCACAAACACTTCTTGATTATATTTTCAAACTAGATGTCCAATGTCTCAACTTCTTCTCATTCCACAAACTATATAATGTGGAACTTTGATGAAATCAAGGAAAGGGTTTCCTATTGTTAACTTTAGTAAGAAAATTGAGATATAAATCCAAGTGTTTAGAAACCTCTAAGGATAAAATCCCAAGGGAAAGCAATAACACATGAATTTGGTCAATTGTATTTGCTTCCTAAATAGTTTGAAGTTTTGATGACAATGTTAAATGTTTGTTTCCCAATGTTTTCAAACAATCAAAGTGTTTTGTAACCAAGAACAAGCACAATCCTATGGATTTGAAAGACTATATTTTTTGAGTCCCCACTTGGACAAGTCTAGCTATGCTTATTTTTAGTGAATGGTTAGATGCTTGACCCCATTGGCTCCCCTCTACGACACTCACTTCTCATGGAATTGAAGCATAATTACCCATGAAACTCCCATGGCATACTTTCCATTTCTACTAAAAACCGTAAAAGTGTGGGGCAGTTTTAGAACAACTGTTCTTGCACCAACAAATAGATAGGGATTTTGGCCTTTCTACAACAAGGGTTTTAGTTCAAAATTTTTGTTCATAGGAGTTGACCCATCGAGGAAAGAGACCATTGTTTCCCTTCTTGTTAGAGCCAACCACGTGATATTGGTCTTTGTTCCAGTACCCACTTTTATATCCTGGTTGGAAATACTCTTGGCTTCAAAGTGTTACTAGTTGAGTTGTTCCCTTGGGTGAGTACTTTTTCCCCAAGGCAATCCCTCTAAGATAATACACGTGATAGGTTTGAATCACACTCAAAAGATTTTTTGTTCAATTTTAGTTCCCAAAATGAAGTGTGGAGGCAATTACTTTTCCCAACTTAATATCACCAAAAGGCCTTTTGATTCTCAAGATCATCGTGAGGCGCGAGAGAAGTGCATACACAGTTTTGATGGTATTAATTTGAGTACGAAATTACAAAACAAAGAAACACTTGTTCATTTTAATTCCAAAAAGCAATGATTTTGATTCGTTTTAACACACCAAAATGAGATATGAAAGTTGCCTTGTTCAATTGTTAAATCTGAAAACCAACTCTAGTAAGTTTGTCCTAAAGTTATTTTTAAGTTCCTTGTAGCAAAGATTGAAATGTTCTTTTTAGAGCCCCCAAATAGATGTGAGTTAATTTAAAACAAAAAACTAAAGCATAGAACATAAGCCCTTTAAAGAATTTAAAAAACTCTTTGTCAAAAGTTTCAATGCTTGTTTCCCTTTAACTCCAATCTCACTTTGCTTTCGCTTAATTTCAATGCTGGATTCCAATGCCAACCCTTACCTATAAACATAAAGTTATCTCAAATTAGAAGTATGGACTCATTGAAAAACTGTAAAAGCATGCATAAGGCATGTCCACTATTTGATGAAACTTTTTTAGAACAAAAAGACTTGGCAACACTTATGGGTTCTCTTTGATAAAATTATAACTAAAGAAAATTTCCAAATGTCGAGAACTTTTCCATTCGCATCCGCTTTAGAGAAAGGACAATTATGACCATTAGTTCAAAAAGTTGCATCAATTGCACTAAGATCAATAAATACTACAAGATTATACCAATTTATTTCATGCTTGTTGAATATCTTGAAGCAAGGCAATTTCTCAAATGTTGTAACAACTATAAAAGAAGAGATAAAATTTGCAATTATCAATATGCAGTCAAAACCCAAGAAAAACTTAAGTAGAAAGCGTAGAACAAACACTACCCCACATTAATAGTACCAATTCTAATCAGTAAGCAACAAGCTCAACATATTTAAGCAATGTCTCATTAAAGAAAGCTTTCTCCCATAAGGTTTGAGACTCTAAGAAAGTAAAAAAGGGGCAATGGGCGCGAGTCTCTAAAGATGATGATTAGATACCTACAGACAACTTTTTGGCTGCCCTCAAATTGCTTAGCATGGATTTTCAATCATATATTTTATGGGAATATCGTCCTCAAAAGTATTAGAATAGATTTGGATGAGTCAGAATTTCTGATATGGTACAAAACTCAACTCTTGTCAGAATACAATCCACATATATACCAATAGCAATAATTATGAATGTGTTAGCAGCGAAAAAAGATCTCTTTTCTCATTCAATGCTACCAAACATAACGAGAGATCTTTTTCTTATTCACTGTATGTTTATTGCATAACATTCCTTTAACAAATGTAAGAGTCCTCTATATTTAAAATAACACATAACACAATCTACATAGACCAAATGGAAATAGTGATATTAATTAGAAACAACCATATTAATGATAGATAAAGCACATAACATAATCCACATATACCAAATGAAAATTCGTAGGTGTATGAAAAGACAACAAACAAATTTCTTTAAAAACTTTCAAACAAATACATTTACTCAGCATATGAAGAAGGCAACATATAATTTTTTTTAAAGCGAATGCATTTTTTAGGTATAAAGCCAAATCGTATTGTTATCTAATAGAATATAATGACTGTAAGACCTGTGCAACACACTGTTTCAAGACATTAATAATGCAAAGAAGTCAAACTATTAACTACTCTCTATACTGTGAGCTTGTTAAATCAAGAAACAATGAGTTTAATATTGTTAGAAATATTAACAACTCTTAATCAACTTCCTACAAGTGTGTAGAAATCTAACCATACAGTCTTCATTATTTCAGCAAAACCAAAAGTTTAACTAAAATTGTGTTCCTACCATGACCTCCTATACTCAAAAATTTATTACCAGTGAAGGATTTTACTCATAGAGTCAGTTGTTTTCATGGAGGAATGCCAATGCATATATATGTGTGGTCACTCAAAACTTTAATGTTACCATGAAATCCCTTATGAAGCATTAATGATAGCTTCCTTTGATGAGTTTCCTTACCAAACATTACTACTCTATCTTGCTCACCGATGGGATCAAGCGGTCGACCATCTCATCCATCTCATTCTTGCACGCCAACAATACACATATATAAGTTCACATCTACACTATAATTACCATGAAACATTAATTACAAAAACCAATTTTGTAAATCTTTCCAATTAACAGAGACTTGCATTAAGGTTCCTTTATAGATTCTCAACCTGTTCATATTTTGGCATTTGTACCTGTTACCCATCAGTGATAGCATCTATATCACAATTTATAATTCTAAAGAAATTTCTTAAAATCCTTCTCTTGATAACAACCGTATTTATCTGGTTCCTTAAAATACCCAAATTAACAACAGTATTTCAAAGAAAAAGAAAAGAAAAATTTCCCCAATAACTTAGCATAATTTGGAAGGAAACTCAATCCTTCAAATTTCCCCCAATTAATAGCGATATGTAGAAGAAAGCTTATTTGTTAACATTTTCCCGAAATGGCAACGTTTGGAAAGAAAATCATGCCTTTATAATTTTCCACATTTAACAGTTTTGAGGAAACTTTGTTCGCTGATCAGGTAAAATTTCCCTACAACAAAAATATAGAAAAAGCCAGGCAACAAAGGACAAGTAGTTCAATTATTATTTAAAATGAAAAATCCAACAGGAAGCACGTGATATCTCGTAGGAGTGCAATGACTGTAGGACAAGATTCATGCACCCAAGTCAGTGTGCATGACTTAAACTTTCTAGCTTTCTTTGCAATGAAACATTTGCATATGTATGCCTTCGAATGCTTTACTAACAAACCATATAGTAAGCATAAAAAAATATATTGAGATTTTAATGCCTTAAGAGAAACAAAAGATCCTTCTAGTGCCAGAATGTATAACAAAAAATATGCAAGCTTAAACTATCCTACATCCATTATGAGATAAATTTGAAACCAGCAAATACAGTGTTATTCCTATGAAATAATCCAATATGTCTAATATTGCAAACAAATATAACAAAGAAAACAAATTAAGAGCATGAAAAACATAGTGAATACCTATTCCATAGTGGATTGGTGCCACTTTGATATGAAAAGTGGCCCTTTCCCAACCCTTGACAAGCCAATGATGAAGATGCAATGCTATGACAATGGACAAAATTATGTCAATGTGAAGAGAGTAACTTTGCATGAAGTTGTGGATGATCAAAATGAAGGATAGCCTTTATAGAAGAATTTGATGAGAGAAGAGGCAAAAGGGATGAATGTGGGACAAAAAATTAACAAATAGGAATGAGCCACTTGTCACCATGTGAATGGGCCAAGGATGTGTATGTTTTGATGAATGTGCCAATAAATGACATTAGGTGGCCTTTTCAAATTTGAAATTTGGCTTGTTGGAGAGAGAAGAAATGGTCTTAAATTCCGAGTGGGGACATGTAAGAGGGGAGTTAATTCTATGTTGGAAGGGACAAGTCATTTGAGAGGGAGATTTGAAATGGGGGAATATTCCACTTTTATGCCTTGTTGAGAGAAAATAAAAATTTAATAAATCAATTAAATGATTTATTTGTGCAAGTGGGAAAAGCTAGAGGATGTGATATGGATTAGATTTAGCCTTAATCATGATTTAGTTAACTTAAGTGAAGATTGGGTGATTTGACCTATTTGATTTATATTTATGGATTAAAGTAAATCAAAAGGAGATGGAAAATGATTTAGACCTAGTTAAATAAATATTTTTATTTATTTAGCTAAAGGGGATGATGTTAGTGGTAAAGATGAATTTATTTAATTTAAATGGAGGACTTTATAGATTAATTAAATAAGATTGGTTTATTTAATTAAAGATGAACTTTAGGATTAAATAAATAAAAATATTTATTTAATCAAAAGAGGGTAATGATTTAAATATGTTTGATCGATTAACAGAGGAATTAAGATGAATTAATTAAATAGTTAATAGAGGGGTGATTAAAGAAGAATCAAAGTTAGTTGATCAGGTATTTTTCATGTCTACAAATATGATAAATTATTGTATTTTACAAGGAACTATAAGAAATCTATTAAATATAGCTTATTGACCACCTCATGTGTATTCACTTATAGATTAAAATATATAGGTTACATTATTTGGATCTAAATTGGTTATAACACCACCATATGTTTGGGTAGTACCAGATAGAAAGATGAAAATCCTCATTATGGTTTATTTTGGAACAAAACAATCTACTAAGAGTGGGGGATGAATCAATAGATCACTTAAAATTTGATCTGAATACCTTTAAGAAGATTAATTCCTTTTAGCCTTTTATGTGTAGATTAAAACATGACATGTAGAGAAGTAACCATTCAAACACATAATATCATATAACCCTGGATATACGTGGAAAAACCAAGATGGGAAAAACCACAATGAGAATAGTTGCTAGGAACTATTATCCTAATCTAGCCTCATAATGAAACTTTTTTTATTACAAAGCTTAAGGTCACTAACCCTAAGGAGACACCAATCCTCTAGTTTTAAGATTTCCCACTCTAAGAAAGCATCAACTCCCTACTCTAAGCACCTACCTAAAGATTTGACGGCACCCACCAATAAGATTTACAAACAAAAACTTACAATTTGTTCCAAAGAACACAGTTCAATGTTGCAACCCTATTTGCAATTGTTCAATAATTTGTTGCTATCAACGCAATTCAATTCTTAACTTTGTACCTCTCTCTATTCTACACCTAAATAGAAACCCTAATTAAGAGCTTCTAATTTTTTTTGGGTTCTACTCATTCACTACACCTCTACACTTTCCCTTTTTCTTTTAGGGCATTATTTGTCTTCCTCAAAGGTTCACAGAAACACTACTCTATTATGTTGCAACCTTTTGTATTAGTGCATTATTTTTCTACCTCAATAGACAATGCACACTCTCTACAATTCTCTCTCCACCTCAAGAAGCTTAGGATACACCCTGTTGCATATACTTACCACTGTACCAAAAAATTAGCCAAATTCTTATTTTCAATTATTAATCCAATGACCGACCTGTAGCACTTTCCTCAAGATTTACGCACACTCATATAGATCTTCTGCTAGGGTTTTCTTATTGTCTTCTTCGTCAAATCACCTACCCATTGAGCCACACACACACTTATCCAAATTCAGTGCTTTTTTTTTAATTTTTATCATGTGCTAGCAATTTTAAGGTTTTATTTTTCTTTAATGTGTATCTCTGTATCTAATCTAAATTGGATTTAATACTGGCTACACAATCGTGTCATCAACTATTTAACCCATCACGAATAAAAACTAGAAGTTGGAGTGGTTGGGCCATTTAAAATCATTCATAGAGTCTATTTATAGTTGAAACCATCATTCACATTATCATAGTTGTTGAGAATATTCAATTTTAAACTTGAGTTGTTGATCTATCATTTTCACACCATGATCCATCGATCCATATTCATCACTAAACTTTAAAACACGATGGTTGTATTTTGGTGGAACTCCTAAAAATTTTCATGTCCCATCTCCAGTCTTGATTAAACTTGGGTTGAAATTGTATTTGAGGGCTTAAGGTTTTGTCTATTGTCACTATGTTATGGTTTTAGTTACTCAAAGTCTCATTTGAAAAAACCTTCTGAGTTTGTATCCTCAACAAATTTTTAATTCTCTATTGACCCCTACTATAAGTCCTCAATCTTTTAAGTCACATCTTGTGCCATCAAAACACATTAAGTAACCAGCCCTTTGGTTTTTTTTTAACGATTGTCATGTGATGGGCCATTACTTTAAGTTTTTCCTAAGTCAGGCTAGGAATTTCCTATTAAATTTAAGTCATCTTTTTCCATGGGTGTTATCTCGTCATCCTAGTCAGGTCCCTCTTTTAAGATTAATGGTTTTGACATGTGTAGATATGAGGACCCCTGACTACCATTCGATTAATGCAAAGAAATCTCCACTGTTCCCTGCACCCATTCCATTTTATTGCTTATTATTTTATTCCCATAGGCCCATAGGTGAAGGCCATGTGTCTTGTATGATTAGCGGGCTTGATGTCTTTGATAAGGCATGTAGATGGTTGTCAGAGGAGATCAACGGTGGGCAATGAATGATGTGGCCACATCTAGACCATTCCCAATGTGCCTGTTTGTTTTTCTTGCCTATTAAAATCATTACACGGGTTGGTGCGCAGATGCAGTGTGTCTGGTCTGAATAGTGGGCCCAATGGTTTCAAGTGGTTTGTCACAAAGTTTTCAAATGAATCAACGGTCAATAGTAGGTTATGTGCATTAATCTTGACCACTCCCCACTATCCCATGTGGGTCTCACCTTTACTTCTAGACTCCCAATGGGGAAGCAAACATTTTCAACATGAACTAATCCAAAGGACATGGAAGCATTGTAGCAAGGGAAAATAATAATTAAATATTTCAACACGGGGCATGGAAAATAAACTATGTTACTAATGTAGATATATTGTATGTGTTTGAATATCTTTTAATCTTGGTCGTGGATGTTGTAAGAAGGATAAAGTTGTGAGTAATTAACAAGTGTGTATGAAGAAGCTGAGAGATTTGATCTTGGCCTCTCCCTGCCTCCTCGTTGATGAAAGTTGCATACAGGTTATGACTCACGAGGGTGATGGAAAGAAGACATATGAATCCTGGCTACAATGAAAAAGAGATGGTGGAGCCCGCATACCACTAGATAGTGGTTCCACGTGGCTTTATGTCATTTGGTAAGTATTGCAGTTGTGTACAGTTAGATCTTTCATATTAAACTAGCCAAATCTGGATCATCTATCAACTAACACACCAAAAAGATCAACAACTAGCATTCAAAACTCAATTGAGGGAAAGTGAGCCATTTTGGTTCACGTGAGCAAGCCTTAATAGCTGATAGCTTTTGTTTAGCGTATGTAGACACTAAAAATGACTAACACATTTAAGTCTTTCCATTTTACCATTTTCCATCATTTATTATATCTATAAATTAAATAAATATCTTTTACGTATTTAATTAAGCTAAATTTCCTCTTTCATCTAATATAATTAAATATTTTACTATTATTTAATAATTTATCTTTTTCCCTTCAACATTAATTAAGATAATTTTATTTACTTCTTCTCATCCACTATAATTAATTTTTTTTCAATTTTTTTTTCATTAGCTAACACTTTTTCCATAATTAAATAAATTAAAATCTTGTTCCCTCCAAAATAAATAATATTTTATTTTTTTCCAACTATTTTTATGAAATAAATAAATTTATTTAATTCTTTCAACTATTTCATCTCATCAATCATATATATTTACTAATTTTAGCTCCTACCCTTTGTCAACTTTTTGAATGCATTGATTCTTTTAATTAATCTCCACCATTGATCGAATATTAAGAGAAACATATAAATAAAGCCCTTCATCCACATATTATCTCCTAGAGAAGAGCATAGTCTCGTACTGTTACCTATCCATCTATTATCTTTGGGAATATATCATTATAATTGCATACTGATGCTATCATATTATCATCGTGCTATCGTGGTTATGCTATTTTTAAGAGAAACACACATAGCAAAAATTCAAGCAAATATCAAAGAAATAGTGGAGAAAATCAAGGTCTTAATTGTCCTATAATTATTACTTATTTGATTCATGCATAGATCATAATCATTATTGAGTGATTTTTTAAGTGCGAATTTGGTACTTCCACTGCATTGTTTCTATTTTATATTATTCACATGTTCATTATCGCGATTTTGGCATGCTTATTGGGACACACATCCTTGATTGTTGAATAATATTTTGTAAGAAACTTGGTTATTTGAAGGTTATAGGTTTAGAAAGGCATACTTGATCAATTTTGTGGCACATCTAAGTAGACTTGTTGTGTATCTGAGTTGACTTGTGAGACTTCTAGGAAAAATTAGGGCAGATCTAAGTTGACACCAAACACATTTGAGATGTATATATTACATACCAATTAAATTCTAGATTTTTTTTAGAATCAATCATAGATTGATGCATCTAGTAAATCTTTCGGTGCATTTGATAGATTATTTGATGCATCAATCTACCCTATGGTGCATACGATTTTCTCTATAGTGCATTTGATTTGTTATGTGATACATTTGATGTACCATGTGGTGCATCTAATATATAGTATGACACATTTTATTAGTGGACAATGAGAATATAAAAAAATATTTTAATTGATTGTTAATCTATTGATCTATGAATTTCTAGAATATTTGACAAATCTGACCTACATCTAACCCCTAACTTGAGCTATTAAATTTTTGAGGATTTTTTGTTCATCTTTATATGTGATGATTTAGTTGAAAGGTTGGCTTAGAGCCCCTCACATTAGATCAAGTATTATTATCAAACATGGCATTGGAAACTAGGTACCTTCATTCAAATCACCGTTTCCTTTTTTAATTTCAAAATTCTCATAGATTATTATTATTTTTTTAAATGCATAACTTGTACAATTTCATTTGAAAGTAAATGTATTAATAATAATGTAACTAAATTATGTAATCATAAGTATTGAATAACAATAAAAATATTGATCAACTTTCTGAATCTCAATCTTTTCATTTTTAACCTACTCTTATAGTGTACAAAATAATATTTACATCACTTTACATCTTTTAATAATGCATAGGAATTATGACATAAGACATCTCATTTGGATGAAAGCAATATTAGATCATTAATACAATTACAATAAGAATCACTCAAATTCTCCTCCATCTACAAACCAATGGCCTCCCGCACATCTTCGTAATGTAAGTGGCCCTACCCTTCATGGAAGTAGTAGCTTTGAGGAAATTTTGAAGTTTTCTTGGCAATTTGAGATCTATCATTATGTACTACTACATTTAATCTATCAAGTAACTTCTAGATAATCTCTAGTTATGCATGACATTTATGATTATAATGTAACTTTAGATACAACGAATTGACAATGCAAGAAGTTACTTTGCATTACTTTGGCCAAAAAAATTGACGGACTTGAAATTTCTTGATGTCGGCTGGTGAACATTTGAAACTGCTTCGAATAAGATATTAGCGATCAATGCAAGAGATTCGTCATTTGATTCGACCAGCCAAACAGCTGGCAAATTCCATGTCCATGTTCCCGCAGGACTCTCAAATTTGTTAAACAACAGGTAAATTAAATTATTCCGCTCAGAAAACATGTATCTTGTGTGATGATCTAAGAGAAAATGATCGTCGAGCATGCTACGTTTCACATTTTATATGAGATGTGGCAAGAATCTTCAATAACTCAATGCTGATATTTTGCCACGAGGCGGTTTAGATAATACCATTGGCAACAACCCTAAACTTCCAGATTTGCATATAAGTAAGAGTTATTAGTCCTTGACAAATTATCGAGCCTAAAGCAAGATTTAAGCTGGGTTTAGTAGTTTCTCTTTTATAGTTTGAATAAGATTGTCTCATACTTGATGGCAACTTTGCAAATGGTGCCTAAAGTAGGGGAAGAGATTCAGCATTCCAGTCATCCGCAGCATCTTCTGACTCTTGTCTCCGCGCCATCACTGTACACCTGCAACGGGTGCAAGGAATATGGAGCCGGACTCAGATACAGGTTTAGCTTTATTTTTCTTTGACCCAGTTGAATCCTAATAAATCATTGTATAACTAAAAGTAAAGTTGTATCCCTGTCAAATAACATGTGTGTGTATTTGACACAGGTGCAACAAGTGCAACTTCCACATGCACGAATTCTGTGCCAAGGCTCCACCCACTGCCTTCCATCCATACCACACGCAGCACCAGCTCGTCTTCCATGGCAAACCAGACGGACTGAAAAAGCTGAAATGCGGGGTTTGTGGAAAAGCCACCAACGGTTCCGCCTTCCGCTGCCCATCCTGCTCTTTCTGCATACATCCCTGCTGCTCACAACTCCCTCCCGAACTCACAGTGAAAGAGCATCCTCAGCACTCCCTCAAGCTCATATCCGGCTCTCCGTTAGCCAACACCTCCCCTCACGCCTGTAATGCCTGCAATAAAAAGGCCACCAGCTGGGTATATTACTGCGTTCCCTGCGAATTCTATCTCCATGCTCTTTGTACAAAAGGTGTGGCAGATGGCCTCCAGTCGCAGGGCTTCACCGCGCCGCCTAAGATGACCAAGGTTTCAAGGGCTGCTCGTTATGCTTCTCAGGTTGTTCGGATCTTTGTGGACGGACTTCTCGAAGGACTCGGTGAAGGTGTTGGGGATTTTATTCTGGATACTGTAACTCGTGGGGTGGTTCTTCCCACCCCAGATGGTGATGGTAAACGTGGGCTACTTTAATTTTTATACTGCTTTTATTAATGCTGTTTGAAAGCCCTGCTATAAAGATACATATTTTTATACTGTTGGTCGTTGTTGTCGGCCCATTATCGCCTTCATTATTCAAATTTAGGAGATCTGTGGGTTACATAGTATATGACTCAGTGGTGTGTAATTATTGCATTGCTTGTGGTCCGAATTGACTGTAAACTTTTCGCTTGAATACAGGAGTTAATAAAAAATTGTTTCCCGATTCTTTGATGTGATAGTAACTGAACTTTACCTTGGAAAGAATGGACAAAATTAAATGGCAAATTATCGCTACAAATTATTTGGTAGAGTATGGCTCCTCCTGACTTCATTTTGAAGTAAAATCCCTTAGTTATATATAAACTGTCATTTTTTTACTATTGGAAGTGAATTAAGAATTTAAGGAAAGAATGGAGAAGAGTGGGATGGAAAAATAGAGTTCAAATTTGGGAAACAGTAGCATGCCAATCATATTTGAATGATAGGAATGTTATGCATCGGCATCCTCGATGATATACAAATTGAAACATGACTGGCAGAAAGCTGTTCAAGTATGGTAGGTCTTGAGAGTGATTTAGTGGATTATTTGTGCTTCAATGGAGTAAAAAATGGTTGAAATCAAATTTCAGAAAAGAGGGGCAAAAAGTGAGAGGGGAAAAACTTTTAACACATATTTTTTAATTATTCATCTTTCTTTCATTTTTGTGTGATCTGAATCAAATAAAGTATGCTAAAGAAAATAAAAATTATATTTACTATACATGATAGAAGGATATTAAGGAAATTGATACTCAAGAATCTAAGCTTATTTTCATTTTTCTATTTTATCTTTAGTGAAGCTTCATCATTTGATCTAAGAACACACAAGATAAAAAATTATGCATGTAATTTAGACTTACAAAAAATCAGTTTCACACATTGTAAAGTGTATCATTTTATCTTGTTAAATCTAGTTGAGGAGGAAGCATGGGGTTCAAATTATTGTGGATTCTATGAAATATTGAAGTAAGAATTGAGTAAAGGAGATGTTACATAGAATAATTCCTCATGTAATAGCCATGGAGTTGATTTGTATATGTTATCTATGGACAATACAATCCATGATTAGTATGGATAGTATGAGATCCATGAAGAATCACATTAATAAAGAGAAGAAAGATGTAAGACGAATAGTGGAATCACTTTCACTATTTTCTCAATAAGGAATAATTAAAAGTTGTATTAACCATTGCATGAATAAAGGCATGACAACCACTTATTTCAACCAAGTTGTGTACTATGTACTTTAGAATCCACCAATGATTACTCAACCACTACTCAATATTATTCAAGATATTTGTTAAAGTAGCAAGGTATCCCATCCTAAAATTGATTATAGAGTATTAGATTTAGGAAGATCTAAGAGATAAAAAACAATCACATAAACAATACAAAAATTGTATTTAGATGACCCAAATTACATTGAGTACAAAGCTTTGCATATATAGGCAAGGATGTCAAAGTGACAGAAGAGAGTAGACAAGTGTCTTATAGGTGTCAACCTTAGGAACACTTGGAGTGTGCAAACCAATAGGATCTATGAACAAGTTATCAACCTTGTGTGCCAAGTGTTCAGTGACCTTTGAGGTGATATGGAAATACTTCCAACCTTAGAAAGGTATGTTTATGAGGTTAACCAAATAACTTGGTAACCTCTAGAGGTCTAGAAATCTACACATTCAGTCAGACAAGATGTTGTCTAACCTCATCGACCTAAGTACACTTAATTATAGTGAATAGATTAATTATTTGCATTAACATAGATAAGGAGAGAATCAATTTGACGTAAGTGAAGAGGATGTTGTATTTAAGAGGAATACAAGTAGGAAGGGAAATTATTACAAAAAATGTCATAAAAGTTACATCTTGATGATTGCATTTATTTATTATCTATTAATTTATTATGAGACCTTATTAAATAAGATACATCCTTCAATGGTCAAAGAGTTTGAATTGATAAACTTCCATAAGTGAAAATATGAATATAATAGTGTAGTGTATGAAAAAGTATCCCTTTTTCACACTTAATTTGGAATAAATAAGTAATAATAAAATGAGCTTAGTTATATGTTAATTTAGTGTTGTAATAAGTATTTTACATATTAACATTAAGTTTAGGACATTTATTAAAATGGACTTAGTTGTGCCTTTTTTTTTTGGTGTTGTAAGGTGTACCTTTACATTTTCACACTAATCTAGGGCTTTATTAATTAATTGAGGTTAATTTTCATTAATTTTCCCCTTTAATTCAAATCTAAGCCTAATTAATTGCAATTTTTGAAGAGGAAAACCCGACATTCATAAATGCAATTAGACAACACTCAACCTTGAAAAGTGTGTTTCCTAGGTAAGCGACTTAGGACCAATTTACTATAGGGAAAATGGATCCTTAGTTAGGCCTAGGACCTAAATTTAAACTATGTTTTTGGTAGTATTTTAATGATTTCAAATTTATATTCATGTGTTGGCTTGTGATATTTGAATTTTGTAAATTAATGTTAAGATATGTATAAATATAAGGTAATTTAACTAAATTTCATCTAAGAAAGTTTTATGAGATTAAAAAACTTTCACAAGAACATTATTGGGGAAATTCAAGAGAATTTCAAGGCATTCAAGAGCAGATTTATTGAATATTATTGCAACAATCAAGATTCCATTATCATGTGAAAGCTTTCTTGCATCATGCATGTTGGTTGAGCTAATATGTTGATGTAGTATTCAAAGACATTATTTCAAATTAGGTTTCAAGATCAAGATTCACATCTATTAAGGTAACTTCATGCTAGTTTTAGATTTGCATTCCAAGGTTTAATCAAAGGTTTGGTGAGTGATGACATTGTATCATTCACATCACTTCCTTCATGCTATTTGATTTCATTACAAAGTTTAAATAATCAAATGGGTTTTGATCAAAGGAAAACCCCCCATCACCAAAAATAACATTTTTTCCCTCTTTTGTTTGTGTTTGTAGATTTTAGGTGGAAGAGCCTTTGAAGAAAAAGTTTGAAGAAAGTTGCAAGGAAATTTTCATCTCACAAAAAACTATTCTATAGGATTTATTTTTAGTTATTCGACTATGAAACATGAGAATCTGGGAGTGTAGAAAGAGGAACAAAGAACCCAAACAACATTTTTATAGAGCCCTAGACAGGACTCATTCACCATGGGGAAATGAGTCCTTAGTGAGCTTCAAAAAGGTACTTTTAGTAATTGGTACACATCATTTTCCCTTTTCTAGATCTACCTTTTGATTGTTGGTTCCATCAGTTTTGAGTATAATTTTTCATTTACACTTTATAGCTTGCATTTTAGAGTATTTGATGGTTTTAATATTTCTCCCCAAAGTGCTATTTGACTCAAACCCTCTTCCTTGCATAGAAATGAATTTTTTTGATTCATATCTTGATTTGACTCACCTTTTGGTTGTTAGTCATCTCATTGTTTGGATCTCATTTCCTTGAATGAATTAAAGGAAAATAGGTCCTTTGTTATCAATTCATTGTGGTGAACCCCTTTGAAACCCTATATTTTTCTTTTGTTTCATATAGTATTGTGGACATCGAAAAGGTAACCCTTCTACTTTTTCTATCTTGTTTGGTCCCTCCTTGTGATTTTGGCTAAATTATACCTTGATTTAATGTTGTAATGTGGATATCAAATTCACATTAGGTCTTGGGCCCTTGCGAACTAAAAGGATTCAAGTGGTACCTTACATAAGTGTTGTAAAGTGTTGTAACACACTTTTACATTTTTCTAGGGTCGTGTTATTGTATTTCATGTAAATAGCCTCTTTTTATCATTTTCCAAGCCTTATTTCAAAGTATTGTAAATTGTTGTAACAAACTTTCACACTTTTCTAGGTTTTTCATTAATAATTGAACCTTCTTATGCTTTAGTTGGCCCTATTTTACATCTACAGGCCTTACTTATGTGCAGTTTTGAGAATAAACCCATTAAACATCATTTAAAAGAAATAAATCCTGAAACCCACTTTAAATTCCTTAAGTGGAACCCATTCACCATTATGGCTGAATGAGTCCCCTTAGGTGGGACCCATTTTCCTAGAGTGGCAAATGAGTCCCCTTTGGCACAAAATTCAAAATTAATTCAAAATTTTGGTGGGTTTTTATTTTCTAAGATCTAAGGTCGGCCTGTGATATTATATTTTCAGGAATTATTGCATAATAAAGTATAAATATAAGGCTTTTCTACTCATTTCACCTACAATTTCCTAATAAATCCAACAAGCAATCAAGTGATCTAACATTCAAGCATTTTGTTTACAAGAGGTTTCAAGCACTTTGTGCCATCATTCACATGTTTGCAGCATTCTACTTCAAGGGTTTGGTGAGTTGCAGCATTCCCTTTTGTTCATTCATCATTCTCCTTCCATATTTCATTTCATTTCTAGGTTTTAATCACCAACAAGGGGTTTGACCAAGGCAAACCACTATTCACTAACCCTTCAACAATTTTTCCCTCTCTTTGCATGTGACTTGCAGGTTTAAGTTATAGATTTTTCAAAGAGTAAGATTGGAAAATTTTCCACCAAGTTGTCAAAATCATTCAAAGTTGTCAAATCCCTAAGAGATGCTTGGAGAATGCCTATAGGTTGAATTTGATAGTTTTGGACCCGGATTTGAACCAGGAGCATAAGTGCAGAATGAGGGCTACAACTTCCTATTTTGAATTTTTAGAATCCAGTGGTGGACTAATTTTCCATTAGTGGAAAATGAGTCCCACTTCCCAAGCCTAAATAGGGATTCTACAGATCTAAGTACCCTTTTTCCTGAAACCTGTTCCAGCATAGCCTTCACAAAGCATCACTAAGTCACCTAGCTTGGCGTATGAGTCCCAGTTGGCATGAATACTGAATTCTTCAGGATTCCAGAACTCTTTTCCATCTCTCTCTAGTCTCCAGGTGCACATTTCTAGTTTCATAACTTTATGTTACATTTTACTTGCATTTCTAGGTCTTTTTGCATATCACATTGTGTTTTCAAGCATCTTGCATTTTCCTAGTTTTGCATTAGTGGTGAAATCCTTTATCAATTTTCAGCCTTGAGGAAAATCCCCTTTGATGGATTTCAATCTCCTTTGCATTGAAATCTCAAGGGTTTGTGCTTGAGTGTGGACATTATGAAACCAGATCCCTCTTCCTTCATTCCCCTTTTGTTGTGAACAAGGAAGTTGTGCATTCCATTTCCATTGTCCACAAGTATGTCTATAAACATGATGAAATGTGTTTAAGTACAATGATAAATCCTTACATATATAGGCAATGATGAGGAGGTTAGAGGGTCTAGGACTATAAATATAACTACCCCTCCAAATATAGGACACATGCTAGCTCACTTGACAAGTGTGTGATAAAGTATCAATAGGTGTCTCAAGTCATGAGGACACATGTATCAATCATATGAAGTGAGATAAAAGAAACTAAAACCTACATAAACTTAAGCCATGTGTGAATAGGTCAATCCTAGAAAGGTGATTAGCTATTTAGGTATGATAATGACTCTATTTACACTAAGATATACTACATTTTTCATGACATGTGTAGATGTGTGTAAGATAAAAAACTTTCACACAAAATATGTAATAATATCCATGATAATGTAGGGGCATAAGAGAAACCATTAAGAAAATATGATCATGTAAGAGGGGAGATACACCATAAGAAATCATTGAATGGGTTTCAATATGTGAAAATAGAGCACCCATTTTGGGAATACTATTATAACTTATTGCATGTTACAAAGAACTATAAGACATCTGTTAAATATAGCTTATTGACCAACTCATGAGTATTCACTTATAGATTAAAATCTATAGGTTGCATTATTTGGATCTAAATTGGTTGTAACACCACCATATATCTTGGTAGTTCTAGATAAAAAGATGAAAAATCCTCATTATGGTTTCTGTTGGAACACAAAAATTTACTGAGAGGGGGGGTGAATGAATAGATCACTTAAATTTTTCTCTTAATAAATTTAAGAAGATTAATTCCTTTTAGCATTTTGTGTGTATATTAAAACATGACATGTAGAGAAGTAACCATCCAGACACATAATATCATATAACCCAGGATATATGTGGAAAACCCAAGATGGGAAAAACCATGGTGAGAATAGGTGCTAGGAACTACTGTCCTAATCTAGTGTCATAATGAAACTTTTTTTATTACAAAGTTTAAGGTCACTAGCACTAAGGAGACACCAATCCTCTAGTTTTAGGAGTGCCCACTCTAAGGAAGCACCAACTCCCTACTCTAAACACCTACCCAGAGATTTGATGGAACCCACCAATCAGATTTACAAACAAGAAATTACAATTTGTTCCAAGGAGCACAATTCAATGTTATAACCCTATTTGCAATTGTTCAATTCTTTGTTGATATCAATTCAACTCAATTCTCAGCTCTGCACCTCTCTCTATGTTTTGTACCTAAATGCAAACCCTAATTAAGATCTTTCTATTTTTTTCTTTTGGTTCTACTCATTTACTACACCTTTGCACTTCACCTTTTTCTTTTAGGGTATTACCTTTCCACTTCAAAGGCTAAGAGAAACACTACTCAGTTTTGTTGCACCCTTTTCTATTAATGTATTCTTTGTCTACCTCAACTGACCATGCACACTCTCTACAATTCTCTCTCCTTTTTACTTTTTTGCATTCTTTATTTTTCTCAAGAAGTTTAGAATACACTTTGTTGCATATACTTACCAATGTACCAACAAATTATCCAAATTCTGATTTTCACTTTTTAATACAATGACCAACCTGTAGCATTTTTCTCAATATTTTCACACACATACAAATCCTTTGCTAGGGTTTTCTTATTTTCTTCATCAAATCACCTACCCATCAAGCTACACACACACTTATCCAAATTCAATTCTTTTTTTAATTTTTAGCACACTAACAAATGTAAGGTTTTAATGTCACTTAATGTGTATCTCTGTATTTGATCTGAATTTGATTTTCTACTCCCTACATAATCGTGTCATCAACTATTTAACCCATCACCAATAAAAATTGGTAGCTCGAGTGGTTGGACTATTTAAACTCCATAGATTCAATTTACAGTCGAAACCATCATTCACATTGTCATAGCTCTTGAGAATATTCGATTTTAAACTTGAGCCATTGATCTATCATTTTTTGCACCATGATCTATTGATCACTATTCATCACTCAACTTTAAAACACAATGGTTTGATTAAAGTATTTTAAGTAATCATCATCAATCTCCATCTTATATGCTATGCACATTGTAGGGTCCCACCAAAACACATGTCACTTGCCTGCAATCCCACAAGGTAGAGTCAAGGGACCACAAATTTCCAATGGGCTAGCAGGCTACTACCATCTATGACTTACATCATCACAAAATTGTTATGCCTTGCATAACCACCCCATTTTTTTTTGGTCAAAATGGGTTCCCCTTTTGTTTCTTTTTTCCTTTGTGTTCTTGCTCAAGTCCTAGGAATTGTTTCTTTCTCTCCTAAGTCCTAGTTTTCTTTGTTTTTCGTGTTCGGGTTTTAGACCCACACTAACACTTGTTACTTTTTGTACCATAGAAAAAATCATTTCTTGCTTGACATGGGGATAATTCATGATCAATTGGAATTAATGAGGCCTTGATTCAAGTGTTGTGAGGCATTTTTTGCATCCACACTAGGTCTTGGAGCCTTGCAAATTGAATAAAATGCTTTTATTGATGTCTTGTAAAGGTGTTGTAAAGTGTTGTAAAGGAATTTCACACTTTTCTAGACTTAATGAACCCATTTTCCCATAATTCAAATTTATAAAATGTGTTTAATAGTATTATCACTTCAATTGAGAAGACTTATAACTTAAACTTAATGTTAAACTAGTGTTGTAATGTGTCTTGCACATTCACATAAGTTCTTGCACTTTCCTAAGTTGTGTGGACCTCATTTTAATATTGTAAAGTGTATTTAATCACACTTTCACATTGAATTTTATGTCCCAACTGCTAATTGACCTTCACATCACCATTAATAGGCCCCTATTACCCATATTGTGGATCTCGAGGCAATATTTGATAAAATACCTAAAAAAGATGCAATTTAAACCTTATTTCCTTATCTCCTAGCATCTTAGCTAGAAAAATGGTCCATGTGGGACCCATTCACCATCCATGGAAAATAAGTCCCATCTAAGTGGGACCCATTCACCATGGGTGACGAATGAGTCCCATTTGGAATTTAAGTTTAATCTTACTTCATGTCAGCCTTAGGGATCCAATTTTTGGGCTAATAAGGTGAATTTCCTATAAAATCAGATCTCTAAACAATAAATAACATTCATTATTCATTATTTATCCATCATTCTTTTGGATCTCAAGTCAAACAAGTTAGGGTTTCACCATTTCAAGTCATTAAGATAGAAAATTTTAGATCTTCAAGGGAAAATTCTTCATGTTTTGTTGAATAAATTCAAGATCAATCATCATGGCAATGTAATAAACTCCATTATTACAAGTTCCATTACATTCTTTCATCATTTTGGTTTAATTACCTAAAACAGGTTTGACCAAGGCAAACCCCCATACCCTAAAATATAAAATTTCTTCTTCTCTTCTTATGTGTTTGCAGATTTAGACATTTTGGAAGCTTGGAAATCATTAAGAATCAAGTTGAAAATATTTTTAGGTCTTCTCTTCATTTTCCAAGGCAAAACATCAACAAAAAGTAACTTTTAGGTTTAGAAATCAGAGTTTCAGAATCGAACACGTGTAGAAAGCCAAAATGTAGACTGACAGCTCCAGATTCCACCTATGAATATTCAGAAATTAAAAAGTGGATTCATTCACCATGGGTGGCGAATGAGTTCCACTTTAAATTCATTTTCTGGTTTTCTACATTTTTAGATACCCTTTTGTCAGAAATAGGTTCCAGAACAGTTTTGTAGAACTAGGACTGATTCTTCTAGAATGGCGAATGAGTCCCACCAGGCCTAAAAATCAACATAAGAAGCATTCCAAAAGCCTTTTCCAATCTCCATCCATATTCTTTGTGCACACATTTAGTTTGGTTCATTTCTATTTAGTTTTGTTCACATTTCTATTCAATTTCTGCATAACACAATGTGTTTTCAAACAAGTAACATTTCTTAGGTTTTGTATACTTAATCAATCAATTTCATCACTTAGCTATATTTAGATCATTGCATTTAGTCTCAACTCCATCTGACCTATCTTTGTTTGAGTGAACCACCTAGATTTTAGGTGTGGGATCTATCTCTTTTCATTAGGTGAAAGACCCTAATTGAGCAAGACATAACATTCCACCACCTTAAAATCTATGGTTCATTTTGGTGAACCCACTTTTGAATACTTCTATTTTTTTATTTGGAGTCCTTCATCATAGATCTATCCTTTCATTGACTTTGCATTAGGGTTTGCATTAGTTAATTGGCATGCTAGGTTTCAAATTTTGAATTCATAAAAAGTGCATTTCTAGGTTGCATTGTTCACATCTAAATTCATTTAATTTTTTTGAAATTCTACATTTTTAACTTAGGTTTGCATCATAGCACTCAGAAACTGTAAAAATCACTCAATTTTTTTTGAAAATTATGAAAAAATTCCATAGTAGTACTCATTCGCCACCCTGGGAGAATCGGTCCCTTTTGACCCCTAAAACTACCTTTTACAAAGTGAAAAACCCTATTTTTAGGATTATGTTTGGTGCCATTTCCTAGATGTATCAGTTAGCTACTTTTTTGTAACATGCATTTCATCAAATCTAGCCTAAATTAGCTCATTTCATGTATGGTTTTAATTTCAAGTTCTCATTCTCATCTTGTTACATATCATAATCCATCAATTGTCGTCTTTAAATATGAAAAATTACACTCCTCTTTTGCATCTTTGCTTTAGAATTTTTACATTTCAAGTTTGTAGAATAATCATTCCATCATGTTTTCATTACAAAATTCTATAGTTATCATCTTGCATGTTCTCTTTTTAGATCTTATTGCATGTTGTAAAAGAATTTTGTTAAATGCATCTGAATATGAGGTCCTTTCCCCTCTCTTTTTTGTTCATCATAGATCCCTCTCCTAGTTCCTCTATTGTGGATGAGGTTCATCTAGTGAAATAAACCTTGGATAATCATGAAACTTACATTTTTTCTTCTCCTATTTTCTCTCCTACTTGTGAAGAAGAGATTATAGTGTTAGAGGAACCAATTGATGAGAGTTTTGACAATCTAATTTGTTTCTCTCCTCTTACCTCTCCTATTAGACATAATAGTACTAAAGAAGAGGAAATCACACTAAGTAATCATGATGATCACACAACACAACACAAAGATGAGATCATAGTTACATCTCTAAATATCACCTTACCTAGTCTCCATAATCATGATAATCACACTTGTTCTTCTCCTAATGTCCCTCCTCAATGCAAACAGGATCAGTTGGTGTTAGAAGATATATTTATTGAAGATCATGAGAAAATTGACCCTACCTTCCCTATCCTATGGGATGATCTATTTGAAAATCATAATGGTCCTTCTCTTGATGCCTCTCCTACTCATGATGAAGCTACTTTACAAATTTCAACCTTAGATGAACATATTACAAGCTCTCCTAGTAGGGTAGATAATATGGAACAAGAGAATGAGACCTTAAAGACAATGGAAACTCAACTAACACCTTCTCATCATCATCCCCCTCATAATAATCCCATCATTGATCATTCCCCTATTAGCGATGAAGTTATTATGGAAGAAACAAGCCTTACTTGTGAAGAAAATGTGGCATGTTGTTCTCCTAAAAGCTCCTCCTAGAGAGAATATCATGGTGCTCGAATGTGGAAACACTAATAAAAAATTGGTTCTTGATTTCCCTTTATTAGAGATACATCAAACCAAGAACACTGAGGTTATGAATTTGCAAGTGTGCATTAGACCCTCCTTGCTCAATGGACCTCATACATACCTTGTGGGACATCCTAACAACCCTCTAATTCTCTACCTACCTTCAAAAAAACAACAAACTCAAAATAAACTTGAACTTATCCTTTACCTTCCTCAAAATAATGTTTCATAGCAACTGAGTTATAATACTGTTACTCATACATATAACACTCAAAATAATCTGCAACCACAACAACCAACCACAACACCTCTACCCTTTCCTAACCCTATCATCCCTAATCCTATCTTACTAGGCCATCCTAGTGGAAAGGAGTATAATATTTTTGAACAACTAAAGAATACTCCTGCTAAGATATCATTGTGGGACCTTATTCAACCCTCCCATCACTATCACAACATGATCTAAACAAATTTACAAGTTCCTATCCCTTCTAATGTACTACCAACTAATATAGAAGCCCTCATTCAAGGATTGAATGTTTACATTGTTTTCCACCAAAGTGAACTCCCCTCTTTGGATGTGCAAAAATAAGATGAAGCTTTCATGATCATTGCTCAATACAAAAAAAAAAAGGGATAAAGAGAACTCTTGTAGACACTGGTTCTTCTCTTAATGTCTGTAGTGTGACCCTTCTAGATAGGCTTGGCATTGATCAATCAACCATTCACGCTGATTCTTTCTTTATTAAGGGATTTAACAATGTTGAAAAGAAACTACTAGGGGTAATCATTATGCCTCTTACCATTAGAGTGGTCACCTTGAATACACTAATCCATGTTATGTCTTATGAAATTTCATGCAATCTTATCTTAGTTAGACAATGGATTCATGCAATGAAAGTTGTTCCTTTCACTCTTCATCGCAAAATGAAATACATCTACAACAACACAATCCACACACTTGACATTGATCTTGAACCTAATAGTGTCTTACAACTTGATAAAAAAAAGGAAATTCCTTAAACACATCAACATCAACTCCACCAATGGAGCCTCTACACCAAAACAACAATGAACAACAACTTACACAACACACAAAGCTATTAGTCGATGATTGGGGTTCCTTGGATTTTGAACATGACTTCATGGGGGAGTACAAGATCGTACACAAAGATTCAAATAGGGAAAATGAAAAAAGCCGATGATCCTTCGAAAGCATCCATCTCAACCACTTTAGACAAAGAACCAAATTATGCAATCACTTTTGGCGTGCTTATGACCAAACCACCACCCGATCGAAAGGTAATGAAGAAACTATATGGGAAAGGTTATGATCTTATGAAACAACTTGGATATAGTGGAAAAGGATGTTATGCTTGAGAACAAGGTATCTGTAACCCTATAGATCTTATTATCCAACAAACAACTCATGGTCTTTGCAATTGTCCTGTGATAGAGATCTCCAAGCCGTCCCTCAACATCAACACTCTCACACAACATTCTTCTAAGCCAAACTTAACTATAAAGCATCCTGAACTCCTCAACACTAGTTGTCTTGAACATCATCCTTTACACGATATGACACAAACAATAAACCCTTTGCTTAATGTCAATTTCATCTTGCAAGACACTAAAGATTCGCATTTGATAGAATTTCCCTCCTCCTATAAGAGTGAGAACAAAATATCGCAATCTAGAGAAACTTGTGTAGGTATGACACCTATTACTAAGCAAGATGTATCTTTGATGAAAATAACAAGACCTCCAACTACCATTGATCAAGAGTGTATCTTGTTGAGACTCCTCCAAGATCACTTGATCACCCTCCCTCCCAGAACTCAAAAGAAATGCTCTTCCAAGACTTCATTTTGCACCTATCATAGTGTTCATGGTCACTCCACTAATGAATAAAGCTTTGAGTCATAAAATCCAAAATTTTCAAGAGTTTTGTATGCTTCCCTCTATGGGGGCACCTAATTCCTTTAATTGTTACTGATTTTCACTCTACCATTCATTTCACCAATCATTTCGGCTCACCCTTGTCTTACACTAAGTGGGGGCAAGGGGTTCAGTAGCCTTTTCCTCATATGTCACTTGTCATTTCCTCCTTTGGCTAGTCATTAACCTTTCATGAATACATAAGAGCAAGCTTTGGATGTGGACAACATTCCTTAAGTTGGCTCGCATATGACATACTTCTCTTCTTTCATGACATAGCTTCTCAAAAACATATGACTTGTCATAGGGATTTTTTAAGCTGTCATAGCTCCTTCTTCTACTTTAAAGAAATTTCTCAAAGTATTGGTGTTCACAACCACCTTTAAAGTGGGGGAATACATCATCACTCACATTTCATTGTGCATTTTTTCTTTTTGTGATGTGTCCTTTTCTTGGTGGAGTCATTGGGCTTGATTCCCCCAAGAGCATGATACTTCTTTTGACTTATCCTCTTTTGGAGACATTAAGCATGATGTTCCCTAAAATGAGACCTTGCACAAACTAAGAAAAATCCCTTTGAACAATCCTTACACTATTTTGCATTAACAATGTTTATGAGTGTCAAGCATATGAAGTTTTTCTTACCTCATAGAGCTTGAACAAGCATTTTTCCTTTTGTGGCACCTTATTAAACTTATCAAGAGGTATAAATTTGGTATGGTTGAGTGAGAATCTCATTCTGAGGCACAATTATGCCATAGCCACCTATGTTTGTGAGCACATATCAGCCACGTGTCTCACCTTTTGGGATTTCTCACCCCATGGATAGCCAAAGTTTTGTGGCCCCAGAGTGAGTATACTTTTGGGATTTCTCACCTGGCAGAAAACCAAGATTTTCGTCACCCCAAAGTGAGTATTCATTTTCTTTCTGAAATAAACAAGCATAGATCTAATCCACAACTAGTTGGACAAACAATTGAAGCTTGATCCACACCTTTCATTTTCATCTTTCTCATTCTTTCCATTGTATGATCATGTATCTTGTCTTGTTGCAACTCATTCACCTTGTGTGTGTCCTTTTGCACTCATATTGGTTTGAATTAGGATCTTGGATCATGGGGGCTTGCAAAAACCCGTTTGGTCTTTGTCATCCTTTTCCATATGCATTGATACAATTGGACCTCTCTTGAATGTCTATTTTAGTGTGAGCTTGAAGCAAGTTCACCCTCCCACTAAAATGAGGGCTAAATGTACCATAGAAAAAAGTATCTCCTGCTTGACATGGGAATAATTCATGATAAATTGGGCTTAATGAGGCTTTTATTCAATTGTTGTGAGACATTTTATGCATCCACACTAGGTCTTGGACCCTTGCAAATTGAATAACATGCTTTTATTGATATCTTGTAAAGGTGTTGTAACATGTTGTAAAGGACTTTCATGCTTTTCTAGACTTAATGAACCCATTTTCCCCTAATTCAACATTATAAAATTTGTTTAATAGTATTATCACATCAATCTAGAAGACTTATAACTTAAACTTAGAGTTAATGTAGGGTTTTAATGTGTCTTTCACATTCACATTGGTTCTTGTGCTTCCCTAGGCTGTGTGGACCTCATTTTAATGTTTTAAAGTGTATTTAATCACATTTTCACATTGAATTCTATGTCCCACTCCCTAATTGACCTTCACATCATCATTAATAGGCCCCTATTACCCCATATTGTTGATCTCAAGGCAATATTTGATAAAATACCTAAAAAAGTTGCAATTTAAACCTTATTTCCTTATCTCTTGGCATCTTAGCTAGCAAAATGGCCCCTGTGGGACCCATTCACCATGGGTGGCGAATGAGTCCCATTTGGCCCAATTTTGACCTTAGAGCAGGAAATTTTGGAATTTAAGTTTAATCTTACTTCATGCCAACCTTAGGGATCCAATTTTTGGGCTAATAAGGTGAATGTCCTATAAAATCAGATCTCTAAATAATAAATCACATTCATTCTTCATTATTCATTTGTCATTCTTCCATCTCAAGTTAAACAAGTTAGAGTTTCACCATTTCAAGTCATTAAGATAGCAACTTTCAGACATTCAAGGGTAGATTCTTCATGTTTTGCTATAGAACTTCAAGATCAATCATCATAGCAAGGTAATCAACTCCATTATTACATGTTTCATTACATTCTTTCATCATTTTGGTTTAGTTACCTAAAAATGGTTTGACCAAGGCAAACCCCCATGCCCTAACATCCAACAATTTCTTCTTCTCTTCTTGGGTGTTTGTAGATTTAAACATTTTGGAAGCTTTGAAATCATTAAGAATCAAGTTACAAAGTTATTTAGCTCTTCTCTTCATTGTCCAAGACAAAATATCAACAAAAAGTAACTTTCAGGTTTAGAAATTAGAGTTTCAAAAGCGAGCACCTATAGAAAGCCAAAATGTAGACTAAAAGCTCTGAATTCCACCTTTGAATATTCAACATTTCAAAAGTAGACTCATTCACTATGGGTAGTGAATGAGTTCCACTTCCAGGTCAATTTTTGGTTTTCTGCATTTTTAGATACCCTTTTATTAAAAACAGGTTCTGAAACAGTTTTACAGAATTGGGACTGACTCGACCAGAATGATGAATGAGTCCCACCAGGATTGAAAATTAGCATCAATATCATTCTGAAAGCTATTTCTAGTCTCCATTCATATTGCAAGTGCACACTTTCAATTTGGTTCACTTCTATTCAGTTTTGTTCACATTTCTAGTCCATTTCTGCATAACACAATGTGTTTTCAAACAAGTAACATTTCTTAGGTTTTGCATACTTAATCAATCAATTTCATCACTCAGCTACATTTTGATCATTACATTTAGTCTCAATTTCATCTTACATATCTTAGTTTGAGTGAACCACCTAGATTTTAGGTGTGGGATCTATTTCTTTTCATTAGGTGAAAGACCCTAATTGAGAAAAAGAGATATAGCATTCCACGACCTTAAAATCTATTGTTTAATTTCTAAAGTATAATTATTTTTTCATCTCTAGATCCCAATCCCCACACTTTTCCTTCTTTTTTTTTTTGTTGTTTTGAAGTCGAGTTTCAGACTGGAACCATTACCTTGGACCCTTTAAGGTATAAGTTCATGTTTTTGTCTCGATCCCGACTTCTACCTTTTTTCCTTGTGTGTTTTGCTTGTGTTGGAGTCGGGCATCAGATTGGAACCGAAACTAAGAAATTTTCAAAGTTCTTGTTCTTATTTCCATCTCAATCCCAACTTCCATCACTTGTGCTTTTCAATTTCGGGCTTTAGACCATGGCTTGCACTTAGAACATTTTGAAGTTCTAGTTTCATCTCTCAACCTGATCTTGATCCCCACTTTGTCTTTTGTTTTCTTGAGTTTTGGGTCATGGACCATCGACTGAACTTTACACTCTTTTAAAAAATTGATCTCTTTCCATGTCCCAATCTTGACCCCCGCTTGTCTTCGATCTTGCATCCCTGCATTTATGATGATTTCCTTGATCCCAAGTCTTGACCGAATTGCATTTAATGTTTAATAGTTAACACATGCGAATGAGTTTTTATTTCACCTCTCCTTGAATTATATTCATTCTACCTTGAAAATTTTGATGAAGTGAAAAAGAGCAATGTCGAGCTAGGGTTTGGAGAGACACTTCAATTTGTTGCTATGCTGTTAGAATTCCTAGTTGCATTTGGAGGTAGGTTTTTTTCTTGCGTTTTCCTTCCTTATTTTCATTTTTTCTGTGTTTGCTTTGGGTGTTTGCTATTTTGGATTTCTTTCTTTTTTCGTTCCTTGTTTTGTTTGGTTTTGGTTTTGTTTTTTCCATTCTTAAACCCTTTGGTTCGTTGGAAATTTCTTCTTGTTCTTGCATTTTTTGTTTACCTCTCTATTCGCAAGATTATCCATATTATTGTGCCCTAGTTTTCTAGGGTTATGTTGTAATATCGGGTTGGAAAGTGTTTGAAATGCTAAATTTGAAATTCTAACCGTTTCAACAAAAATCTTTGTCCCAAGCAACAATCAGATCCCGAAGGAACCATTTCAAGATATCGTTACATATAGTTTTTCCTTCATTATTGTTGCTTTGTGATTTTGGATTCCCATGTGTATTTTGGGGTTAGGAATCAAAACTCCCCTTAGGGTTTACTGCTGTTTGAGTCTAGGTTCCTTCACTTGATCAATTCTGACTTTTGATGTTCCATCGAGATTAGGTATTAGATCGGTACCATAAAATGATAAAAGGTTTTGACAAAGTTTTTCTCCAAGTCCCAATTTCGATCCTCGCATTATAGTTGGGATTAGAAGTCGGGTTGAAAGCTTGGCCTCATCATTAAGTACCATGACCAGAAAATGTCTCGGTCCTGATTCTCGATATCATATCGGGGTTGGAAGTTAGGTCTTAACTACTCCCACCTTACATATTTAAGGCCCGATACATGATGAAGTTTTGATCCCAATTCTCGATGTCAAGATCAAGATCAGTACTTGAAAACCTACTTCCATCTATTCATCACTTTGGGCTTGGTTCTGAATCATAACCCAATCTCGACTTTCAATTCAACATTGGGATTGAAACTCAGCAAAATCCCTTCATTGACTCCATTGATTAAAGTATTGCTACTTGGTGACAACCTGATCCTAATTACTGAACACTGCGGGATCGAACCATGGAATATCACTAAACTTCTTCATTGACATAGGTATAGGTGCCGAGTCATGACTCAATCTCAACTTCTAACACAGTTCATTTTTTTGCTTAAAATGGTCAGGTTCTTGGTTTAGTCCTAAACTTGAAGCCTGAAGATTCTCAATTAACTTTTTGAATAGGATGTTAGCTTGACTTAATGTTGATATAATATGGTTTTCAATGTTAAATTTTTCTTCTCATGTCTCTTCTTTTATCTGATAATGGTCAGTAGTGCAGGATAATTAACAAATTTATGACTCAGGGGAAGAGGTGACCACTAAAGGAACATCTAAGCGAACAGGGCCAAAGAGGTTAAAACTAGAACAAGTGACTCTTACAATGAAGTAAAAATTCCAAGGGAACCTAATACCATCTAAGTTTGGGTCTAAGGTCATGAACATCACTGATACATTGGTGGGACACATGGATTTGGAGCAGTTCCACATAAATACCTTTTTAGAAGATGTTTCCCCAAGGGAAAGGAGGATTGTAGTGTTTGGGCTAGCTCATGTGGCTAATTTTCCTATTGATGTATAGTGTTATGAGTTTATTCTAATTATTGCACAAACATACAATCCCATTCAAATCCAGTGCATTGATGCACAAGGAAATGTAATAATATATCTAACCCCAACAATGCTTAGAGATGTTTTTGACCCTCCTCCTTATTCCAATCTCAAGATCGTGATTGAGGATCAAGCACTTGATATCTAGGAAAAAGATGTTGAGGGAAATAAGAAACTTATCAACAAACAGTGGCTAAAAATAGAGAAATCATTGAAGAAATTACCAAATAATACTAAGAGGTCAAACATTTTTGTGGATATAGGAGACATGATTACATTGTTGGCCAAGGTATTTGGCAAATAAAATTCCCATGTATCCAACTAATTTTAGAAGGGAAACAATTTCTAGATTGGGGATAGATAATTTCTGATAATATACATAACCAACTGCTAAAAGTAGCAGAAACCAAGACATTTTATATGTCTTCATATGTCATATACTGTGCTGCTAGGATGGGATTTTTTCTTGGGTTGAACACTAAAGGGTCAATGGATGATGGTCTAGATCAAAACGTCTTGGAATATTATGACCAACTAGAGCTTAAGGAGGCATAATTTTTTTTTAAAAGAGTTAACGATGCATTTTTATATGTTGTTATCAATCAACTCATAGGTGACATTGGGTTTAGATTGTCAAGGGAGGCTATGCAATTCATTCGAGAATGGGGATATTGGTTTATTCAATATCCCAAGTCCACTTATTTTAGATTGTTTGGTTAGGACAGTCATCCTTTTAAACTGCCAAGGTGTTGTTGGGATAGATGGGTCGTAATGGAGTTTGCTTGACAAGTTGTCGAGGTAAATGCTTTTCTTTTGCACAACATAAGACTATTTGTCATTCTTTTACAATGTAGTTGTGATTTTATTCTCATTCCTCTTCAATAATGGCTAAGACAACAACAAAAGAATTCCAGCCTATGAATTTACAATAGTATACTTACTAGAAATTCTTTGATCCAAGAAGGAAAATGTATAGGTTGTATTCTTCTCAATTTCCCCATCATCAACCACTTCTCAAGGACTTTTAGGACAATCTTCAGGATCTGTTTTAAGTGAGAAAAATGGGGTATGAAAGATTAACAATTCCCTAGATGAGAGATTTTTAAGTTAAAACAGATATTTCGAAAAGCACTACTGGTGACGGATCACACTTGATCCAAGATGTGAAATGGATAAAGTAGCACTAAGGATTAGGAACCCATCAATTGGGAAAAAAGGAGGAAATGAAGATTTGTAAAATATCATGGAGAGTGGTCAATAGAAGTTTGAAATGGATTGAGCTTCAACTGAAACAACCAAGAGTTAAGGATTCAAAGAAAAGAGGTTCTAGCAGTGAACCTGCTTCCTCCACAAAAGCAAAACAATATAAGAGATTAAAGAAGCATGTTGTAGTATTGAAGACAACCACATAAGAGCAACCCTCAATAGAAGAAGTTTTGTTGCAACAAATTGA